>JBCNJP010009977.1:0-25226 GCA_039602395.1 Deinandra increscens subsp. villosa | reverse complement strand
TGTGCATATAACCAATACGTTGTGTTTAGGACCAATGATGGCACAATAAAGTGGGTTTAGGGACAATGAGGGTTAGTTGGCACCAATGAGTCCTAATAAGGTGTTTATATAACCAATAAGTTGTGTTTACGACCAATTATGGCCCAATAAGGTGTGTTTAGTTGGGACCTGTTAGGACCGATTTTCACTACGAGAATCTCGATCTTGAGCAAGAACGTGATTCGGATTCGAAAACTCAAAACAAATGAAGAAGATGATGATGATGAATCATGAATAATCATAAACAAGAAAGATGATGAACATATCGAATGATTTCATATAACCGAATGATTAGTTACAAGAAATCATGAAGAACACTTTCTCTCTCTAGAATCCATGACTCACTCTCTCTCTAGAATGGAAATCTCACACTCTACAAGAAATTCATCATCTCCACATTCGGAGACTCCTTTACTTGTAATGGGCACCCTCACTATATATAGTGAGGGTGACTAACAACAGAAAAACATAACTGATTAAACGAAATTACAAGTAAATGAGATAAACATAAATAATAATTAAATCAAAGTTGATTTAATTAATCCGAAGCTTGACTCGCTCGAACCGATCTTCCGTTGACTTTTACGTTGACCGTTGACCCGAACGGTTGACTTTTCCGGAAAACGGTCTTCGGTCCAATCTCGCAAGCCTCGAGCATCACAACTCAGTCTCTAAATCGATTCACATGGATTCTTCAGTCGAATGCTTCGGTAAACAGATTTGATGGCGTCAGTCACATAGATTTTTGTTCCAACAATTTCCCCCTTGACTGATGCTTTCAAATCTGTTCAACTGCTGAAGAACCGCTCTGCCGTACATCTTCAATGAGAAACTGATAAACCGGAGACAATCTGTCGTAGAGATTCCCCCTCTGAATAAGCTTCTTCTGTTCTCGTTGCTCCAGTTCGAGATCCAAGTGTTCCGCTCACTCGGTTCACACGGTCGGGTACAATACTGAGAAAATGCTACATCTCGGAGTCATAACCGCAACAAACTGAATCAGATAAACCAATCAAACACCGAAAATGCTCCAACTCCGAATAATCGACCCGATATCCAAATCCATAATAATTCCTCTTATTTCTCTAAATCTCTCCAAAAACATCAAGTCGGAAGCGTAAAAATGAGATGCGGAGAGTCGAACCGTCGCGATCGGTTGCCTAGAGAAACCGGATAAACAATCTTGAAATCGGACAATCTTGCGAAAAACCGGAAGCCGGATGCTGACAGTTGTGAATAATCTGCGTGACTGAGGTTGGATGCGAAAATAAAATAAACTGCCAAATTTCTTCAATAAACGGTCATCCGAGAGATTTAATCGGATAAATTCCAATATTTAACTGAGATTCCAGTTAATCCGGTTAGTTGACGACAGCGCTGCATCCACTAAAAATAAAACCGTGAGATATAACGAGAAAGCCGAGTAATTAACCGGATAATAAAGCTAACCCGTCAGTGATCGATAGCAAACGTTGCGCGCGACGTCAATAAACGAGAACCCCAATAAAATGAAATAAATCCGAGACCAATAAAATTTTCTGAAATTCCGTCGCGGCATTATCTCGTTCGTCTCGAAAAACTGATAAGAAAAACGCCCGCGTTTGACGAAATATGCTGAAAAATTAATTAGTGTTAATTAAATCTCCTCAAAGAAAAACCATAATCCATGTCAAAAAATATGGACCAATCAGAATTCAGCCTCAACAAAACCATAATCCACGTGCTAAATTCTACAACCAATCAGATTGACACCTATTCAATAATGATCTAACGGCTCGAAATCAAAAGAGATCTAACGGCTGAGACAGGCTGGATCCACGTGAAAGGGTCGTAAGCCAATCAAAGGCCGACAACGCATGAGCCTTCAACGGCTCTCTTGTAGTGCAGCCTGGGACCCACGAGACTTGTCATTCAGCCAATCAGATCATTGCAACAGCAAGAGAGCCCACGGCTTCTTCTCCAATGAGACAATCACAGCTGGTACCCACACGAATGCTTTTCTCCAATGGGACCCAGCGACATTCCATCAGCCAATAGAACTCGACAGCAAATTAGGGTTGACTAGGACCGACAGAGAAGAGAGAACATTCCTCTTGCAGCCAATCCGACGCTTGCCACGTCAGTCGTCTTCTACAACATAACGCGATACCTCTGCAAACCCTAGATCGCCGGAATTCATCAGAAAACGAACACACCGGAAAAGCGTATTACGCTCATAACTCCGTCAAATACTCAACGAAAATTCACGAATTTTATACCCACTGGACTCGTATGATCATCCTCTACAACCCTTAACGAACAGAATCCTCTGAAACGAACTCGAACGAAAACCCAGTAAACAAGTTCGCTAAGCAAACAAGTCCGCTAAAGCTCACCAGAAGTCCGCTAAGGCACCTCTAGAAGTCCGCTAAGGACTCGAAGTTCGCTAAGGACTACAAGTACGCTAAGACAAGCTTCAAGTTCGCTAAAAACTGATGAAGTCCGCTAAGAGGAGAACAAGTCCGCTAAGAACTTGAACAAGTCCGCTAAGGCAATCTTCATATCTTCAAAGCAGTGATGAACAAATCTGGAAAACTGATGAACATGAAGAAACTTACTTGGTGAACTTAGAATCTGCCCAGAAACGATACGGAAAACCCGTAATGATGCACGAAATATGAAGCTAAACCATTCACGAGAACGTTGTGGCCACCAACAACCCATAAACAGTAGCTAAATCGGATCAAAACAGCCTCCAAAATTCTGGAAATCCTCAAGAACACGAAGAACACACACTTACACCGTCAGTGTGTGTTTTTCCAGATCTGCCCAAACGGTTGAGAATCAGACGAAATGGATGCTTCCAATGGATCCGGAACGCGTTTTCCACTGAGAATCATACCTCATATCATCCAAAACCATGAAGAAATGCCCAGAAAACGAAGAATCAAGCTCCAAAATCTTCAAAAACCCCAAATACGGGAAAACCCCAAAAGTTACGAAAAAATGAGCTCGGATCTTCAATTTTCTCAACAGATTTGAACAAGTAGAAGATAGAATCACATCTAAATGAACTCCCAGAACACGAATCCATCATCCATATCATCAGAATCCATCCAGAAATGAAGAAAAAATAGAAAAAAGTCTCTAAAAAATAAGTTTTCTCATCTTCACCATTCAAGCTCAAAATCTCAGATTCGAGTGACCAGATTCACGGTGAGATGAATCTGATCGGTACCCGCTCTGATACCATTTGTTAGGACCGATTTTCACTACGAGAATCTCGATCTTGAGCAAGAACATGTTCGGATGAGAAAACTCAAAAACAAATGAAGAAGATGATGATGATGAATCATGAATAATCATAAACATGAGAAAGATGATGAACATAGTCGAATGATTTCATATAACCGAATGATTACGTTACAAGAAATCATGAAGAACACTTTCTCTCTCTAGAATCCATGACTCACTCTCTCTCTAGAATGGAAATCTCACACTCTACAAGAAATTCATCATCTCCACATTCGGAGACTCCTTTACTTGTAATGGGCACCCTCACTATATATAGTGAGGGTGACTAACAACAGAAAAACATAACTGATTAAACAAAATTACAAGTAAATGAGATAAACATAAACTAATAATTAAATCAAAGCTGATTTAATTAATCCGAAGCTTGACTCGCTCGAACCGATCTTCCGTTGACTTTTACGTTGACCGTTGACCCGAACGGTTGACTTTTCCGGAAAACGGTCTTCGGTCCAATCTCGCAAGCCTCGAGCATCACAACTCAGTCTCTAAATCGATTCACATGGATTCTTCAGTCGAATGCTTCGGTAAACAGATTTGATGGCGTCAGTCACATAGATTTTTGTTCCAACAGTTTATATAACCAATAAGTTGTCTTTACGACCAATTATGCCCCAATATGGTGTGTTTAGTTGGGACTAATGAGTCCCACTAAGGTGTGTATATAACCAATAAGTTATGTTTAGGACCAATGATGGCCCAATAAGGTGTGTTTAGTAGGGCAATGAGGGTCGGTTAGGACCAATAAGTCCTAGTAAGGTGTGTATATAACCAATAAGTTGTGTTTAGGACCAATGATGGCCCAATAATGTGTGTTTAGTTGGGACTAATGAGTCCCACTAAGGTGTGTATATAACCAATAAGTTGTGTTTAGGACCAATGATGGCCCTATAAGGAGTGTTTAGTAGGGCAATGAGGGTCGGTTGGGACCAATAAGTCCTAGTAAGGTGTGTCTTATATAACCAATAAGTTGTGTTTAGGACCAATGATGGCCCAATAATTTGTGTTTAAGGGAAATGAGGGTCAGTTGGGACCAATGAGTCCCAATAAAGTGTGTATATAACCAATAAGTTGTGTTTACGACCAATTATGGCCCAATAAGGTGTGTTTAGTTGGGACTAATGAGTCCCACTAATGTGTGCATATAACCAATACGTTGTGTTTAGGACCAGTGATGGCACAATAAAGTGGGTTTAGGGACAATGAGGGTTAGTTGGCACCAATGAGTCCTAATAAGGTGTTTATATAACCAATAAGTTGTGTTTACGACCAATTATGGCCCAATATGGTGTGTTTAGTTGGGACTAATGAGTCCCACTAAGGTGTGTATATAACCAATAAATTATGTTTAGGACCAATGATGGCCCAATAAGGTGTGTTTAGTAGGGCAATGAGGGTCGGTTAGAACCAATGAGTCCTAGTAAGGTGTGTATATAACCAATAAGTTGTGTTTAGGACCAATGATGGCCCAATAATGTGTGTTTAGTTGGGACTAATGAGTCCCACTAAGGTGTGTATATAACCAATAAGTTGTGTTTAGGACCAATGATGGCCCTATAAGGAGTGTTTAGTAGGGCAATGAGGGTCGGTTGGGACCAATAAGTCCTAGTAAGGTGTGTCTTATATAACCAATAAGTTGTGTTTAGGACCAATGATGGCCCAATAATGTGTGTTTAAGGGCAATGAGGGTCAGTTGGGACCAATGAGTCCCAATAAAGTGTGTATATAACCAATAAGTTGTGTTTACGACCAATTATGGCCCAAAAAGGTGTGTTTAGTTGGGACCAATGAGTCCCACTAATGTGTGTATATGACCAATACGTTGTATTTAGGACCAATGATGGCACAATAAAGTGGGTTTAGGGACAATGAGGGTTAGTTGGCACCAATGAGTCCTAATAAGGTGTTTATATAACCAATAAGTTGTGTTTACGACCAATTATGGCCCAATATGGTGTGTTTAGTTGGGACTAATGAGTCCCACTAAGGTGTGTATATAACCAATAAGTTATGTTTAGGACCAATGATGGCGCAATAAGGTGTGTTTAGTAGGGCAATGAGGGTCGGTTAGGACCAATAAGTCCTAGTAAGGTGTGTATATAACCAATAAGTTGTGTTTAGGACCAATGATGGCCCAATAATGTGTGTTTAGTTGGGACTAATGAGTCCCACTAAGGTGTGTATATAACCAATAAGTTGTGTTTAGGACCAATGATGGCCCAATAAGGTGTGTTTAGTAGGGCAATGAGGGTCGGTTGGGACCAATAAGTCCTAGTAAGGTGTGTCTTATATAACCAATAAGTTGTGTTTAGGACCAATGATGGCCCAATAATGTGTGTTTAAGGGAAATGAGGGTCAGTTGGGACCAATGAGTCCCAATAAAGTGTGTATATAACCAATAAGTTGTGTTTACGACCAATTATGGCCCAATAAGGTGTGTTTAGTTGGGACCAATGAGTCCCACTAATGTGTGTATATAACCAATACGTTGTGTTTAGGACCAATGATGGCACAATAAAGTGGGTTTAGGGACAATGAGGGTTAGTTGGCACCAATGAGTCCTAATAAGGTGTTTATATAACCAATAAGTTGTGTTTACGACCAATTATGGCCCAATATGGTGTGTTTAGTTGGGACTAATGAGTCCCACTAAGGTGTGTATATAACCAATAAATTATGTTTAGGACCAATGATGGCCCAATAAGGTGTGTTTAGTAGGGCAATGAGGGTCGGTTAGGACCAATAAGTCCTAGTAAGGTGTGTATATAACCAATAAGTTGTGTTTAGGACCAATGATGGCCCAATAATGTGTGTTTAGTTGGGACTAATGAGTCCCACTAAGGTGTGTATATAACCAATAAGTTGTGTTTAGGACCAATGATGGCCCTATAAGGAGTGTTTAGTAGGGCAATGAGGGTCGGTTGGGACCAATAAGTCCTAGTAAGGTGTGTCTTATATAACCAATAAGTTGTGTTTAGGACCAATGATGGCCCAATAATTTGTGTTTAAGGGAAATGAGGGTCAGTTGGGACCAATGAGTCCCAATAAAGTGTGTATATAACCAATAAGTTGTGTTTACGACCAATTATGGCCCAATAAGGTGTGTTTAGTTGGGACTAATGAGTCCCACTAATGTGTGCATATAACCAATACGTTGTGTTTAGGACCAGTGATGGCACAATAAAGTGGGTTTAGGGACAATGAGGGTTAGTTGGCACCAATGAGTCCTAATAAGGTGTTTATATAACCAATAAGTTGTGTTTACGACCAATTATGGCCCAATATGGTGTGTTTAGTTGGGACTAATGAGTCCCACTAAGGTGTGTATATAACCAATAAATTATGTTTAGGACCAATGATGGCCCAATAAGGTGTGTTTAGTAGGGCAATGAGGGTCGGTTAGGACCAATGAGTCCTAGTAAGGTGTGTATATAACCAATAAGTTGTGTTTAGGACCAATGATGGCCCAATAATGTGTGTTTAGTTGGGACTAATGAGTCCCACTAAGGTGTGTATATAACCAATAAGTTGTGTTTAGGACCAATGATGGCCCAATAAGGAGTGTTTAGTAGGGCAATGAGGGTCGGTTGGGACCAATAAGTCCTAGTAAGGTGTGTCTTATATAACCAATAAGTTGTGTTTAGGACCAATGATGGCCCAATAATGTGTGTTTAAGGGAAATGAGGGTCAGTTGGGACCAATGAGTCCCAATAAAGTGTGTATATAACCAATAAGTTGTGTTTACGACCAATTATGGCCCAATAAGGTGTGTTTAGTTGGGACCAATGAGTCCCACTAATGTGTGCATATAACCAATACGTTGTGTTTAGGACCAATGATGGCACAATAAAGTGGGTTTAGGGACAATGAGGGTTAGTTGGCACCAATGAGTCCTAATAAGGTGTGTATATAACCAATAAGTTGTGTTTACGACCAATTATGGCCCAATAATGGTGTGTTTAGTTGGGACTAATGAGTCCCACTAAGGTGTGTATATAACCAATAAGTTGTGTTTAGGACCAATGATGGCCCAATAAGGTGTGTTTAGTAGGGCAATGAGGGTCGGTTGGGACCAATAAGTCCTAGTAAGGTGTGTCTTATATAACCAATAAGTTGTGTTTAGGACCAATGATGGCCCAATAATGTGTGTTTAAGGGCAATGAGGGTCAGTTGGGACCAATGAGTCCCAATAAAGTGTGTATATAACCAATAAGTTGTGTTTACGACCAATTATGGCCCAATAAGGTGTGTTTAGTTGGGACCAATGAGTCCCACTAATGTGTGTATATAACCAATACGTTGTGTTTAGGACCAATGATGGCACAATAAAGTGGGTTTAGGGACAATGAGGGTTAGTTGGCACCAATGAGTCCTAATAAGGTGTTTATATAACCAATAAGTTGTGTTTACGACCAATTATGGCCCAATATGGTGTGTTTAGTTGGGACTAATGAGTCCCACTAAGGTGTGTATATAACCAATAAGTTATGTTTAGGACCAATGATGGCCCAATAAGGTGTGTTTAGTAGGGCAATGAGGGTCGGTTAGGACCAATAAGTCCTAGTAAGGTGTGTATATAACCAATAAGTTGTGTTTAGGACCAATGATGGCCCAATAATGTGTGTTTAGTTGGGACTAATGAGTCCCACTAAGGTGTGTATATAACCAATAAGTTGTGTTTAGGACCAATGATGGCCCAATAAGGTGTGTTTAGTAGGGCAATGAGGGTCGGTTGGGACCAATAAGTCCTAGTAAGGTGTGTCTTATATAACCAATAAGTTGTGTTTAGGACCAATGATGGCCCAATAATGTGTGTTTAAGGGAAATGAGGGTCAGTTGGGACCAATGAGTCCCAATAAAGTGTGTATATAACCAATAAGTTGTGTTTACGACCAATTATGGCCCAATAAGGTGTGTTTAGTTGGGACCAATGAGTCCCACTAATGTGTGTATATGACCAATACGTTGTATTTAGGACCAATGATGGCACAATAAAGTGGGTTTAGGGACAATGAGGGTTAGTTGGGACCAATGAGTCCTAATAAGGTGTTTATATAACCAATAAGTTGTGTTTACGACCAATTATGGCCCAATATGGTGTGTTTAGTTGGGACTAATGAGTCCCACTAAGGTGTGTATATAACCAATAAGTTGTGTTTAGGACCAATGATGGCCCAATAAGGTGTGTTTAGTAGGGCAATGAGGGTCGGTTGGGACCAATAAGTCCTAGTAAGGTGTGTCTTATATAACCAATAAGTTGTGTTTAGGACCAATGATGGCCCAATAATGTGTGTTTAAGGGAAATGAGGGTCCGTTGGGACCAATGAGTCCCAATAAAGTGTGTATATAACCAATAAGTTGTGTTTACGACCAATTATGGCCCAAAAAGGTGTGTTTAGTTGGGACCAATGAGTCCCACTAATGTGTGTATATGACCAATACGTTGTGTTTAGGACCAATGATGGCACAATAAAGTGGGTTTAGGGACAATGAGGGTTAGTTGGCACCAATGAGTCCTAATAAGGTGTTTATATAACCAATAAGTTGTGTTTACGACCAATTATGGCCCAATATGGTGTGTTTAGTTGGGACTAATGAGTCCCACTAAGGTGTGTATATAACCAATAAGTTATGTTTAGGACCAATGATGGCGCAATAAGGTGTGTTTAGTAGGGCAATGAGGGTCGGTTAGGACCAATAAGTCCTAGTAAGGTGTGTATATAACCAATAAGTTGTGTTTAGGACCAATGATGGCCCAATAATGTGTGTTTAGTTGGGACTAATGAGTCCCACTAAGGTGTGTATATAACCAATAAGTTGTGTTTAGGACCAATGATGGCCCAATAAGGTGTGTTTAGTAGGGCAATGAGGGTCGGTTGGGACCAATAAGTCCTAGTAAGGTGTGTCTTATATAACCAATAAGTTGTGTTTAGGACCAATGATGGCCCAATAATGTGTGTTTAAGGGAAATGAGGGTCCGTTGGGACCAATGAGTCCCAATAAAGTGTGTATATAACCAATAAGTTGTGTTTACGACCAATTATGGCCCAATAAGGTGTGTTTAGTTGGGACCAATGAGTCCCACTAATGTGTGTATATAACCAATACGTTGTATTTAGGACCAATGATGGCACAATAAAGTGGGTTTAGGGACAATGAGGGTTAGTTGGCACCAATGAGTCCTAATAAGGTGTTTATATAACCAATAAGTTGTGTTTACGACCAATTATGGCCCAATATGGTGTGTTTAGTTGGGACTAATGAGTCCCACTAAGGTGTGTATATAACCAATAAATTATGTTTAGGACCAATGATGGCGCAATAAGGTGTGTTTAGTAGGGCAATGAGGGTCGGTTAGGACCAATAAGTCCTAGTAAGGTGTGTATATAACCAATAAGTTGTGTTTAGGACCAATGATGGCCCAATAATGTGTGTTTAGTTGGGACTAATGAGTCCCACTAAGGTGTGTATATAACCAATAAGTTGTGTTTAGGACCAATGATGGCCCTATAAGGAGTGTTTAGTAGGGCAATGAGGGTCGGTTGGGACCAATAAGTCCTAGTAAGGTGTGTCTTATATAACCAATAAGTTGTGTTTAGGACCAATGATGGCCCAATAATGTGTGTTTAAGGGAAATGAGGGTCAGTTGGGACCAATGAGTCCCAATAAAGTGTGTATATAACCAATAAGTTGTGTTTACGACCAATTATGGCCCAATAAGGTGTGTTTAGTTGGGACCAATGAGTCCCACTAATGTGTGTATATGACCAATACGTTGTGTTTAGGACCAATGATGGCACAATAAAGTGGGTTTAGGGACAATGAGGGTTAGTTGGCACCAATGAGTCCTAATAAGGTGTTTATATAACCAATAAGTTGTGTTTACGACCAATTATGGCCCAATATGGTGTGTTTAGTTGGGACTAATGAGTCCCACTAAGGTGTGTATATAACCAATAAGTTATGTTTAGGACCAATGATGGCCCAATAAGGTGTGTTTAGTAGGGCAATGAGGGTCGGTTAGGACCAATAAGTCCTAGTAAGGTGTGTATATAACCAATAAGTTGTGTTTAGGACCAATGATGGCCCAATAATGTGTGTTTAGTTGGGACTAATGAGTCCCACTAAGGTGTGTATATAACCAATAAGTTGTGTTTAGGACCAATGATGGCCCTATAAGGAGTGTTTAGTAGGGCAATGAGGGTCGGTTGGGACCAATAAGTCCTAGTAAGGTGTGTCTTATATAACCAATAAGTTGTGTTTAGGACCAATGATGGCCCAATAATGTGTGTTTAAGGGAAATGAGGGTCAGTTGGGACCAATGAGTCCCAATAAAGTGTGTATATAACCAATAAGTTGTGTTTACGACCAATTATGGCCCAATAAGGTGTGTTTAGTTGGGACCAATGAGTCCCACTAATGTGTGTATATGACCAATACGTTGTATTTAGGACCAATGATGGCACAATAAAGTGGGTTTAGGGACAATGAGGGTTAGTTGGCACCAATGAGTCCTAATAAGGTGTTTATATAACCAATAAGTTGTGTTTACGACCAATTATGGCCCAATATGGTGTGTTTAGTTGGGACTAATGAGTCCCACTAAGGTGTGTATATAACCAATAAGTTATGTTTAGGACCAATGATGGCGCAATAAGGTGTGTTTAGTAGGGCAATGAGGGTCGGTTAGGACCAATAAGTCCTAGTAAGGTGTGTATATAACCAATAAGTTGTGTTTAGGACCAATGATGGCCCAATAATGTGTGTTTAGTTGGGACTAATGAGTCCCACTAAGGTGTGTATATAACCAATAAGTTGTGTTTAGGACCAATGATGGCCCAATAAGGTGTGTTTAGTAGGGCAATGAGGGTCGGTTGGGACCAATAAGTCCTAGTAAGGTGTGTCTTATATAACCAATAAGTTGTGTTTAGGACCAATGATGGCCCAATAATGTGTGTTTAAGGGCAATGAGGGTCCGTTGGGACCAATGAGTCCCAATAAAGTGTGTATATAACCAATAAGTTGTGTTTACGACCAATTATGGCCCAATAAGGTGTGTTTAGTTGGGACCAATGAGTCCCACTAATGTGTGTATATGACCAATACGTTGTGTTTAGGACCAATGATGGCACAATAAAGTGGGTTTAGGGACAATGAGGGTTAGTTGGCACCAATGAGTCCTAATAAGGTGTTTATATAACCAATAAGTTGTGTTTACGACCAATTATGGCCCAATATGGTGTGTTTAGTTGGGACTAATGAGTCCCACTAAGGTGTGTATATAACCAATAAGTTATGTTTAGGACCAATGATGGCGCAATAAGGTGTGTTTAGTAGGGCAATGAGGGTCGGTTAGGACCAATAAGTCCTAGTAAGGTGTGTATATAACCAATAAGTTGTGTCTAGGACCAATGATGGCCCAATAATGTGTGTTTAGTTGGGACTAATGAGTCCCACTAAGGTGTGTATATAACCAATAAGTTGTGTTTAGGACCAATGATGGCCCAATAAGGTGTGTTTAATAGGGCAATGAGGGTCGGTTGGGACCAATAAGTCCTAGTAAGGTGTGTCTTATATAACCAATAAGTTGTGTTTAGGACCAATGATGGCCCAATAATGTGTGTTTAAGGGAAATGAGGGTCAGTTGGGACCAATGAGTCCCAATAAAGTGTGTATATAACCAATAAGTTGTGTTTACGACCAATTATGGCCCAATAAGGTGTGTTTAGTTGGGACCAATGAGTCCCACTAATGTGTGTATATAACCAATACGTTGTGTTTAGGACCAATGATGGCACAATAAAGTGGGTTTAGGGACAATGAGGGTTAGTTGGCACCAATGAGTCCTAATAAGGTGTTTATATAACCAATAAGTTGTGTTTACGACCAATTATGGCCCAATATGGTGTGTTTAGTTGGGACTAATGAGTCCCACTAAGGTGTGTATATAACCAATAAATTATGTTTAGGACCAATGATGGCGCAATAAGGTGTGTTTAGTAGGGCAATGAGGGTCAGTTGGCACCAATGAGTCCTAATAAGGTGTGTATATAACCAATAAGTTGTGTTTACGACCAATTATGGCCCAATATATGTGTGTTTAGTTGGGACTAATGAGTCCCACTAAGGTGTGTATATAACCAATAAGTTGTGTTTAGGACCAATGATGGCCCAATAAGGTGTGTTTCAGTTGGGACTAATGAGTCCCTAGTAAGGTGTGTCTTATATAACCAATAAGTTGTGTTTAGGACCAATGATGGCCCAATAATGTGTGTTTAAGGGCAATGAGGGTCCGTTGGGACCAATGAGTCCCAATAAAGTGTGTATATAACCAATAAGTTGTGTTTACGACCAATTATGGCCCAAAAAGGTGTGTTTAGTTGGGACCAATGAGTCCCACTAATGTGTGTATATGACCAATACGTTGTATTTAGGACCAATGATGGCACAATAAAGTGGGTTTAGGGACAATGAGGGTTAGTTGGCACCAATGAGTCCTAATAAGGTGTTTATATAACCAATAAGTTGTGTTTACGACCAATTATGGCCCAATATGGTGTGTTTAGTTGGGACTAATGAGTCCCACTAAGGTGTGTATATAACCAATAAGTTATGTTTAGGACCAATGATGGCGCAATAAGGTGTGTTTAGTAGGGCAATGAGGGTCGGTTATGACCAATAAGTCCTAGTAAGGTGTGTATATAACCAATAAGTTGTGTCTAGGACCAATGATGGCCTAATAATGTGTGTTTAGTTGGGACTAATGATTCCCACTAAGGTGTGTATATAACCAATAAGTTGTGTTTAGGACCAATGATGGCCCAATAAGGTGTGTTTAATAGGGCAATGAGGGTCGGTTGGGACCAATATGTCCTAGTAAGGTGTGTCTTATATAACCAATAAGTTGTGTTTAGGACCAATGATGGCCCAATAATGTGTGTTTAAGGGAAATGAGGGTCCGTTGGGACCAATGAGTCCCAATAAAGTGTGTATATAACCAATAAGTTGTGTTTACGACCAATTATGGCCCAAAAAGGTGTGTTTAGTTGGGACCAATGAGTCCCACTAATGTGTGTATATGACCAATACGTTGTATTTAGGACCAATGATGGCACAATAAAGTGGGTTTAGGGACAATGAGGGTTAGTTGGCACCAATGAGTCCTAATAAGGTGTTTATATAACCAATAAGTTGTGTTTACGACCAATTATGGCCCAATATGGTGTGTTTAGTTGGGACTAATGAGTCCCACTAAGGTGTGTATATAACCAATAAATTATGTTTAGGACCAATGATGGCGCAATAAGGTGTGTTTAGTAGGGCAATGAGGGTCGGTTAGGACCAATAAGTCCTAGTAAGGTGTGTATATAACCAATAAGTTGTGTTTAGGACCAATGATGGCCCAATAATGTGTGTTTAGTTGGGACTAATGAGTCCCACTAAGGTGTGTATATAACCAATAAGTTGTGTTTAGGACCAATGATGGCCCAATAAGGAGTGTTTAGTAGGGCAATGAGGGTCGGTTGGGACCAATAAGTCCTAGTAAGGTGTGTCTTATATAACCAATAAGTTGTGTTTAGGACCAATGATGGCCCAATAATGTGTGTTTAAGGGAAATGAGGGTCCGTTGGGACCAATGAGTCCCAATAAAGTGTGTATATAACCAATAAGTTGTGTTTACGACCAATTATGGCCCAAAAAGGTGTGTTTAGTTGGGACCAATGAGTCCCACTAATGTGTGTATATGACCAATACGTTGTATTTAGGACCAATGATGGCACAATAAAGTGGGTTTAGGGACAATGAGGGTTAGTTGGCACCAATGAGTCCTAATAAGGTGTTTATATAACCAATAAGTTGTGTTTACGACCAATTATGGCCCAATATGGTGTGTTTAGTTGGGACTAATGAGTCCCACTAAGGTGTGTATATAACCAATAAATTATGTTTAGGACCAATGATGGCGCAATAAGGTGTGTTTAGTAGGGCAATGAGGGTCGGTTGGCACCAATGAGTCCTAATAAGGTGTGTATATAACCAATAAGTTGTGTTTACGACCAATGATGGCCCAATATATGTGTGTTTAGTTGGGACTAATGAGTCCCACTAAGGTGTGTATATAACCAATAAGTTGTGTTTAGGACCAATGATGGCCCAATAAGGTGTGTTTAGTAGGGCAATGAGGATCGGTTGGACCAATGAGTCCTACTAAGGTGTGTCTTATATAACCAATAAGTTGTGTTTAGGACCAATGATGGCCCAATAATGTGTGTTTAAGGGCAATGAGGGTCCGTTGGGACCAATGAGTCCCAATAAAGTGTGTATATAACCAATAAGTTGTGTTTACGACCAATTATGGCCCAAAAAGGTGTGTTTAGTTGGGACCAATGAGTCCCACTAATGTGTGTATATGACCAATACGTTGTATTTAGGACCAATGATGGCACAATAAAGTGGGTTTAGGGACAATGAGGGTTAGTTGGCACCAATGAGTCCTAATAAGGTGTTTATATAACCAATAAGTTGTGTTTACGACCAATTATGGCCCAATATGGTGTGTTTAGTTGGGACTAATGAGTCCCACTAAGGTGTGTATATAACCAATAAGTTATGTTTAGGACCAATGATGGCGCAATAAGGTGTGTTTAGTAGGGCAATGAGGGTCGGTTATGACCAATAAGTCCTAGTAAGGTGTGTATATAACCAATAAGTTGTGTCTAGGACCAATGATGGCCTAATAATGTGTGTTTAGTTGGGACTAATGATTCCCACTAAGGTGTGTATATAACCAATAAGTTGTGTTTAGGACCAATGATGGCCCAATAAGGTGTGTTTAATAGGGCAATGAGGGTCGGTTGGGACCAATATGTCCTAGTAAGGTGTGTCTTATATAACCAATAAGTTGGGTTTAGGACCAATGATGGCCCAATAATGTGTGTTTAAGGGAAATGAGGGTCCGTTGGGACCAATGAGTCCCAATAAAGTGTGTATATAACCAATAAGTTGTGTTTACGACCAATTATGGCCCAAAAAGGTGTGTTTAGTTGGGACCAATGAGTCCCACTAATGTGTGTATATGACCAATACGTTGTATTTAGGACCAATGATGGCACAATAAAGTGGGTTTAGGGACAATGAGGGTTAGTTGGCACCAATGAGTCCTAATAAGGTGTTTATATAACCAATAAGTTGTGTTTACGACCAATTATGGCCCAATATGGTGTGTTTAGTTGGGACTAATGAGTCCCACTAAGGTGTGTATATAACCAATAAATTATGTTTAGGACCAATGATGGCGCAATAAGGTGTGTTTAGTAGGGCAATGAGGGTCGGTTAGGACCAATAAGTCCTAGTAAGGTGTGTATATAACCAATAAGTTGTGTTTAGGACCAATGATGGCCCAATAATGTGTGTTTAGTTGGGACTAATGAGTCCCACTAAGGTGTGTATATAACCAATAAGTTGTGTTGGACCAATGATGGACCTATAAGGAGTGTTTAGTAGGGCAATGAGGGTCGGTTGGGACCAATAAGTCCTAGTAAGGTGTGTCTTATATAACCAATAAGTTGTGTTTAGGACCAATGATGGCCCAATAATTTGTGTTTAAGGGAAATGAGGGTCAGTTGGGACCAATGAGTCCCAATAAAGTGTGTATATAACCAATAAGTTGTGTTTACGACCAATTATGGCCCAATAAAGTGTGTTTAGTTGGGACTAATGAGTCCCACTAATGTGTGCATATAACCAATACGTTGTGTTTAGGACCAGTGATGGCACAATAAAGTGGGTTTAGGGACAATGAGGGTTAGTTGGCACCAATGAGTCCTAATAAGGTGTTTATATAACCAATAAGTTGTGTTTACGACCAATTATGGCCCAATATGGTGTGTTTAGTTGGGACTAATGAGTCCCACTAAGGTGTGTATATAACCAATAAATTATGTTTAGGACCAATGATGGCGCAATAAGGTGTGTTTAGTAGGGCAATGAGGGTCGGTTAGGACCAATAAGTCCTAGTAAGGTGTGTATATAACCAATAAGTTGTGTTTAGGACCAATGATGGCCCAATAATGTGTGTTTAGTTGGGACTAATGAGTCCCACTAAGGTGTGTATATAACCAATAAGTTGTGTTTAGGACCAATGATGGACCTATAAGGAGTGTTTAGTAGGGCAATAAGGGTCGGTTGGGACCAATAAGTCCTAGTAAGGTGTGTCTTATATAACCAATAAGTTGTGTTTAGGACCAATGATGGCCCAATAATTTGTGTTTAAGGGAAATGAGGGTCAGTTGGGACCAATGAGTCCCAATAAAGTGTGTATATAACCAATAAGTTGTGTTTACGACCAATTATGGCCCAATAAAGTGTGTTTAGTTGGGACTAATGAGTCCCACTAATGTGTGCATATAACCAATACGTTGTGTTTAGGACCAGTGATGGCACAATAAAGTGGGTTTAGGGACAATGAGGGTTAGTTGGCACCAATGAGTCCTAATAAGGTGTTTATATAACCAATAAGTTGTGTTTACGACCAATTATGGCCCAATAAAGTGTGTTTAGTTGGGACTAATGAGTCCCACTAATGTGTGCATATAACCAATACGTTATGTTTAGGACCAGTGATGGCACAATAAAGTGGGTTTAGGGACAATGAGGGTTTGTTGGCACCAATGAGTCCTAATAAGTTGTATATATAACCAATAAGTTGTGTTTACGACCAATTATGGCCCAATATGGTGTGTTTAGTTGGGACTAATGAGTCCCACTAAGGTGTGTATATAACCAATAAATTATGTTTAGGACCAATGATGGCGCAATAAGGTGTGTTTAGTAGGGCAATGAGGGTCGGTTAGGACCAATAAGTCCTAGTAAGGTGTGTATATAACCAATAAGTTGTGTTTAGGACCAATGATGGCCCAATAATGTGTGTTTAGTTGGGACTAATGAGTCCCACTAAGGTGTGTATATAACCAATAAGTTGTGTTGGACCAATGATGGACCTATAAGGAGTGTTTAGTAGGGCAATAAGGGTCGGTTGGGACCAATAAGTCCTAGTAAGGTGTGTCTTATATAACCAATAAGTTGTGTTTAGGACCAATGATGGCCCAATAATTTGTGTTTAAGGGAAATGAGGGTCAGTTGGGACCAATGAGTCCCAATAAAGTGTGTATATAACCAATAAGTTGTGTTTACGACCAATTATGGCCCAATAAAGTGTGTTTAGTTGGGACTAATGAGTCCCACTAATGTGTGCATATAACCAATACGTTGTGTTTAGGACCAGTGATGGCACAATAAAGTGGGTTTAGGGACAATGAGGGTTAGTTGGCACCAATGAGTCCTAATAAGGTGTTTATATATCCAATAAGTTGTGTTTACGACCAATTATGGCCCAATATGGTGTGTTTAGTTGGGACTAATGAGTCCCACTAAGGTGTGTATATAACCAATAAATTATGTTTAGGACCAATGATGGCCCAATAAGGTGTGTTTAGTAGGGCAATGAGGGTCGGTTAGAACCAATGAGTCCTAGTAAGTTGTGTATATAACCAATAAGTTGTGTTTAGGACCAATGATGGCCCAATAATGTGTGTTTAGTTGGGACTAATGAGTCCCACTAAGGTGTGTATATAACCAATAAGTTATGTTTAGGACCAATGATGGCGCAATAAGGTGTGTTTAGTAGGGCTATGAGGGTCGGTTATGACCAATAAGTCCTAGTAAGGTGTGTATATAACCAATATGTTGTGTCTAGGACCATTGATGGCCTAATAATATGTGTTTAGTTGGGACTAATGATTCCCACTAAGGTGTGTATATAACCAATAAGTTGTGTTTAGGACCAATGATGGCCCAATAAGGTGTGTTTAATAGGGCAATGAGGGTCGGTTGGGACCAATATGTCCAAGTAAGGTGTGTCTTATATAACCAATAAGTTGGGTTTAGGACCAATGATGGCCCAATAATGTGTGTTTAAGGGAAATGAGGGTCCGTTGGGACCAATGAGTCCCAATAAAGTGTGTATATAACCAATAAGTTGTGTTTACGACCAATTATGGCCCAAAAAGGTGTGTTTAGTTGGGACCAATGAGTCCCACTAATGTGTGTATATGACCAATACGTTGTATTTAGGACCAATGATGGCACAATAAAGTGGGTTTAGGGACAATGAGGGTTAGTTGGCACCAATGAGTCCTAATAAGGTGTTTATATAACCAATAAGTTGTGTTTACGACCAATTATGGCCCAATATGGTGTGTTTAGTTGGGACTAATGAGTCCCACTAAGGTGTGTATATAACCAATAAATTATGTTTAGGACCAATGATGGCGCAATAAGGTGTGTTTAGTAGGGCAATGAGGGTCGGTTAGGACCAATAAGTCCTAGTAAGGTGTGTATATAACCAATAAGTTGTGTTTAGGACCAATGATGGCCCAATAATGTGTGTTTAGTTGGGACTAATGAGTCCCACTAAGGTGTGTATATAACCAATAAGTTGTGTTGGACCAATGATGGACCTATAAGGAGTGTTTAGTAGGGCAATGAGGGTCGGTTGGGACCAATAAGTCCTAGTAAGGTGTGTCTTATATAACCAATAAGTTGTGTTTAGGACCAATGATGGCCCAATAATTTGTGTTTAAGGGAAATGAGGGTCAGTTGGGACCAATGAGTCCCAATAAAGTGTGTATATAACCAATAAGTTGTGTTTACGACCAATTATGGCCCAATAAAGTGTGTTTAGTTGGGACTAATGAGTCCCACTAATGTGTGCATATAACCAATACGTTGTGTTTAGGACCAGTGATGGCACAATAAAGTGGGTTTAGGGACAATGAGGGTTAGTTGGCACCCAATGAGTCCTAATAAGGTGTTTATATATCCAATAAGTTGTGTTTACGACCAATTATGGCCCAATATGGTGTGTTTAGTTGGGACTAATGAGTCCCACTAAGGTGTGTATATAACCAATAAATTATGTTTAGGACCAATGATGGCGCAATAAGGTGTGTTTAGTAGGGCAATGAGGGTCGGTTAGGACCAATAAGTCCTAGTAAGGTGTGTATATAACCAATAAGTTGTGTTTAGGACCAATGATGGCCCAATAATGTGTGTTTAGTTGGGACTAATGAGTCCCACTAAGGTGTGTATATAACCAATAAGTTGTGTTGGACCAATGATGGACCTATAAGGAGTGTTTAGTAGGGCAATGTGGGTCGGTTGGGACCAATAAGTCGTAGTAAGGTGTGTCTTATATAACCAATAAGTTGTGTTTAGGACCAATGATGGCCCAATAATTTGTGTTTAAGGGAAATGAGGGTCAGTTGGGACCAATGAGTCCCAATAAAGTGTGTACATAACCAATAAGTTGTGTTTACGACCAATTATGGCCCAATAAAGTGTGTTTAGTTGGGACTAATGAGTCCCACTAATGTGTGCATATAACCAATACGTTGTGTTTAGGACCAGTGATGGCACAATAAAGTGGGTTTAGGGACAATGAGGGTTAGTTGGCACCAAAGAGTCCTAATAAGGTGTTTATATATCCAATAAGTTGTGTTTACGACCAATTATGGCCCAATATGGTGTGTTTAGTTGGGACTAATGAGTCCCACTAAGGTGTGTATATAACCAATAAATTATGTTTAGGACCAATGATGGCCCAATAAGGTGTGTTTAGTAGGGCAATGAGGGTCCGTTAGAACCAATGAGTCCTAGTAAGTTGTGTATATAACCAATAAGTTGTGTTTAGGACCAATGATGGCCCAATAATGTGTGTTTAGTTGGGACTAATGAGTCCCACTAAGTTGTGTATATAACCAATAAGTTGTGTTTAGGACCAATGATGGCCCTATAAGGAGTCTTTAATAGGGCAATGAGGGTCGGTTGGGACCAATAGGTCCTAGTAAGGTGTGTCTTATATAACCAATAAGTTGTGTTTAGGACCAATGATGGCCCAATAATGTGTGTTTAAGGGCAATGAGGGTCAGTTGGGACCAATGAGTCCCAATAAAGTGTGTATATAACCAATAAGTTGTGTTTACGACCAATTATGGCCCAAAAAGGTGTGTTTAGTTGGGACCAATGAGTCCCACTAATGTGTGTATATGACCAATACGTTGTATTTAGGACCAATGATGGCACAATAAAGTGGGTTTAGGGACAATGAGGGTTAGTTGGCACCAATGAGTCCTAATAAGGTGTTTATATAACCAATAAATTGTGTTTACGACCAATTATGGCCCAATATGGTGTGTTTAGTTGGGACTAATGAGTCCCACTAAGGTGTATGTATAACCAATAAATTATGTTTAGGACCAATGATGGCGCAATAAGGTGTGTTTAGTAGGGCAATGAGGGTCGGTTAGGACCAATAAGTCCTAGTAAGGTGTGTATATAACCAATAAGTTGTGTTTAGGACCAATAAGTCCTAATAAGGTGTGTATATAACCAATAAATTATGGCCCGATTTCAAGATTATTTATCCGGTTTCTCTAGGCAACCGATCGCGACGGTTCGACTCTCCGCATCTGTTTTTACGCTTCCGACTTGATGTTTTTGGAGTGATTTAGAGAAATAAGAGAAATTATTATGAATTTGGATATCGGGTCGATTATCCGAAGTTGGAGCATGTTCGGTGTCAAACTGGTTTATCTGATTCGGTTTGTTGCGGTTTGGACTCCGAGATGTAGCATTTTCTCAGTATTGTACCCGACCGTGTGAACCGAGTGAGCGGAACACTTGGATCTCGAACTGGAGCAACGAGAACAGAAGAAGCTTATTCAGAGGTGGAATTTCTACATCAGATTGTCTCCGGTTTATCAGTTTCTCATTGAAGATGTACGGCAGAGCGATTCTTCAGCAGTTGAACAGATTTGAAAGCATCAGTCAAGGGGGAAATTGTTGGAACAAAAATCTATGGTGACTGACGCCATCAAATCTGTTTACCGAAGCATTCGACTGAAGAATCCATGTGAATTGATTCTAGAGACATGAGTTGTGATGCTCGAGGCTTGCAGTTTGGACCGAAGACCGTTTTCCGGAAAAGTCAACCGTTCGGGTCAACGGTCAACGTAAAAGTCAACGGAAGATCGGTTCGAGCGAGTCAAGCTTCGGATTAATTTAATCAGCTTTGATTTAATTATCAATTTATGTTATTTACTTTACTTGTAATTTCGTTTATTCAGTTATGTATTTCTGTTGTCAGTCACCCTCACTATATATAGTGAGGGTGCCCATTACAAGTAAAGGAGTCTCCGAATGTGGAGATGATGATTTTTCTTGTAGAGTGTGAGGTTTCCATTCTAGAGAGAGAGTGAGTCATGGATTTCTAGAGAGAGAGTGTTCTTCATGATTTCATTGATTGTAATCTTTCGATTAATGAAATCATTCGACTATGTTCATCATCTTTCTATGTTTATGATTATTCATGATTCATCATCATCATCTTCTTCATTTGTTTGTTTTGAGTTTTTCTCATCCGAACTCGTTCTTGCTCAAGATCGAGATTCTCGTAGTGAAAATCGGTCCTAACAAATGGTATCAGAGCGGGTACCGATCAGATTCATCTCACCGTGAATCTGGTCACTCGAATCTGAGATTTTGAGCTTGAATGGTGAAGATGAGAAAACTTATTTTTTAGAGACTTTTTTCTATTTTTTTCTTCGATTTCTGGATGGATTCTGATGATATGGATGATGGATTCATGTTTGGGAGTTCATTTAGATGTTATTTCATCTTTTACTTGTTCAAATCTGTGAGAAAATTGAAGATCCGAGCTCATTTTTTCGTAACTTTGGGGTTTTTCCCGTATTTGGGGTTTTTGAAGATTTTGGAGCTTGATTCTTCATTTTCTGGGCTATTCTTCATGTTTTCGGATGATAGTGAGGTATGATTCTCAGTGGAAAACGCGTTCCGGATCCATTGGAAGCATCCATTTCGTCTGAATCTCAACAGTTTGGGCAGATCTGGAAAAACACACACTTAGTGCGTGTTTCAGTGTGTGTTCTTCGTGTTCTTGAAGATTTCCAGAATTTAAGGGCTGTTTTGATCCGATTAGCTGCTGTTTATGGGTTGTTGGTGGCCACAATAATCTCGTGAATGGTTCAGCTTCATATTTCGTGCATCATTACGGGTTTTCCTTACGGTTTTGGGCAGATTCAAGTTAACAAGTAAGTTCTTCGTGTTCATCGAGTTTTCCAGAATTGTTCATCAGTCTTGAAGATATGCAGATTGCCCTAGCGAACTTGTTGAGGTTGTTAGCGAACTTGAGGTTTGCTTTAGCGGACTTGTTTAAAGCTTAGCGGACTTGATGTCTTCTTAGCGAACTTGTTCCTTAGCGAACTTCAGGAGTGTCCTAGCGTACTTCTCTACCTCTTAGCGAACTTCCGGCATGGTTAGCGGACTTGAAAAGGTTAGCGAACTTGTCATCTGGGTCTTCGTTCGAGATCGTTTCAGAAGTTTTTGAACGTCCAGGGTTGTAGAGGAAGTC
The DNA here is from genome assembly GCA_039602395.1 of Deinandra increscens subsp. villosa. Lineage (NCBI taxonomy): Eukaryota > Viridiplantae > Streptophyta > Magnoliopsida > Asterales > Asteraceae > Deinandra > Deinandra increscens. Next base: position 2,407 of record JBCNJP010009977.1, on the reverse strand, counting down.
GACTACGAGTTCGTGGGTATAAAATTCGGTCGATTTTGGTTGAGTATTATGACCGAGATATGGCCTGAATACGGTTTTCCGGTGTGGGTGTCGTTATTCCGGTGAGTGTTCCGGTCGAATTAGGGTTTTGGGTGGTTTGCGCGTTTTTGAGGAAGACCGCTGACGTGGCAGCCTTTCATTGGCTGACATGGAAAGTAGAAGGCAGTACTCTCTCTCCTCTTCTTGTCGGTTACCGAAGTCAACCTTCTTCGCTGTTGATTTCTTATTGGTAGAGGAGAATACGTGTGGGTCCCAGGTCAAGCAGAAAGAGCCGTTGAGCTCTGTTTCTTGTCGCAACCCTGTATTTTCGTTGTCTCCTTTGCATTTGTTGCATGGAAATCGTGTGGGCCCAGCTGTAAGAAAGATCCGTTGGTTGTGCTTTCGTTGTTGCCACCTGATTGGTGGTGAGCTCTTCACGCGGATTCTGCTCTCTCTGGCCATCGGATTGCTCAGATCTGGACCGTTGGATTGTTTTCTGTGTTTCTTCCTGATTGGCTAGTCAGCATATCACGCGGATCCCATATTTCTAGCCCTTGGATCCTCCTTGTTTGCAGCCGTTGGATCTGTTTGCAAGCTTCAATCTGATTGGAGCAATTTCATGGCACACGGATTATGGTTTTGTTAGTCTGAAATCTGATTGGCTGGAATATTTTTTAAAGGATTGTGGATTTCCTTGAGAGATTTAATTGACTAATTAATTTTTGAGCATTATTTCGTCAAGTGCGGGTTTTTCTTATCAGTTTTTCGAGACGAACGAGATAACGCCGCGACGGAATTTCAGAAAATTTTTATTGGTCTCGGATTTATTCAATTTTATTGGGGTTCTCGTTTATTGACGTCGACGCGCAACGTTTGCTATCGATCACTGACGGGTTAGCTTTATTATCCGGTTAATTACTCGGCTTTCTCGTTATATCTCACGGTTTATTTTTAGTGGATGCAGCGCTGTCGTCAACTAACCGGATTAACTGGAATCTCAGTTAAATATTGGAATTTATCCGATTAAATCTCTCGGATGACCGTTTCTTGAAGAAATTTAACAGTTTACTTTAATTTTCGCATCCAACCTCAGTCACGCGGATTATTCACAACTGTCAGCATCCGGCTTCCGGTTTTTCGCAAGATTGTCCGATTTCAAGATTATTTATCCGGTTTCTCTAGGCAACCGATCGCGACGGTTCGACTCTCCGCATCTGTTTTTACGCTTCCGACTTGATGTTTTTGGAGAGATTTAGAGAAATAAGAGGAATTATTATGAATTTGGATATCGGGTCGATTATCCGAAGTTGGAGCATGTTCGGTGTCAAACTGGTTTATCTGATTCAGTTTGTTGCGGTTTGGACTCCGAGATGTAGCATTTTCTCAGTATTGTACCCGACCGTGTGAACCGAGTGAGCGGAACACTTGGATCTCGAACTGGAGCAACGAGAACAGAAGAAGCTTATTCAGAGGGGGAATTTCTACGATCAGATTGTCTCCGGTTTATCAGTTTCTCATTGAAGATGTACGGCAGAGCGATTCTTCAGCAGTTGAACAGATTTGAAAGCATCAGTCAAGGGGGAAATTGTTGGAACAAAAATCTATGGTGACTGACGCCATCAAATCTGTTTACCGAAGCATTCGACTGAAGAATCCATGTGAATTGATTCTAGAGACATGAGTTGTGATGCTCGAGGCTTGCAGTTTGGACCGAAGACCGTTTTCCGGAAAAGTCAACCGTTCGGGTCAACGGTCAACGTAAAAGTCAACGGAAGATCGGTTCGAGCGAGTCAAGCTTCGGATTAATTTAATCAGCTTTGATTTAATTATCAATTTATGTTATTTACTTTACTTGTAATTTCGTTTATTCAGTTATGTATTTCTGTTGTTAGTCACCCTCACTATATATAGTGAGGGTGCCCATTACAAGTAAAGGAGTCTCCGAATGTGGAGATGATGAATTTTCTTGTAGAGTGTGAGATTTCCATTCTAGAGAGAGAGTGAGTCATGGATTTCTAGAGAGAGAGTGTGTTCTTCATGATTCATTGATTGTAATCTTTCGATTAATGAAATCATTCGACTATGTTCATCATCTTTCTATGTTTATGAATTCATGATTCATCATCATCATCTTCTTCATTTGTTTTTTGAGTTTTTCTCATCCGAACATGTTCTTGCTCAAGATCGAGATTCTCGTAGTGAAAATCGGTCCTAACAATGAGTCCTAACAAGGTGTTTATATAACCAGTAAGTTGTGTTTACGACCAATTATGGACCAATATGGTGTGTTTAGTTGGGACTAATGAGTCCCACTAAGGTGTGTATATAACCAATAAATTATGTTTAGGACCAATGATGGCCCAATAAGGTGTGTTTAGTAGGGCAATGA
>JBCNJP010009976.1:0-25245 GCA_039602395.1 Deinandra increscens subsp. villosa | reverse complement strand
ATAGATTAGGCATACAGGCATTCCTCCCCGTTTTAGTGGAAGGGCGTGCTATTTGTTTACATCCATTAGTTTGTAAGGGCTTCAATGCAGACTTTGACGGGGATCAAATGGCTGTTCATGTGCCTTTATCTTTAGAGGCTCAAGCAGAGGCACGTTTACTTATGTTTTCTCATATGAATCTTTTGTCTCCAACTATTGGAGATCCCATTTCTGCACCAACTCAAGATATGCTTAGTGGACTCTATGTCTTAACGAGTGGAAATCGTCGGGGTATTTGTGTAAATAGGTATAATCCATGTAATCGTATAAACTATCAAAATGAAGATAATAACTATAAGTATACAAAAAAAAAAGAACCCTTTTTTTGTAATGCCTATGATGCAATTGGAGCTTATCGGCAAAAACGAATCAATTTAGGTAGTCCTTTGTGGCTGCGGTGGCGACTAGATCAACGTGTTATTGCTGCAAGAGAAGCTCCTATCGAAATTCACTATGAATCTTTGGGGACCTATTATGAGATTTATGGACACTATCTAATAGTAAGAAGTATAAAAAAAGAAATTCTTTATATATATATTCGAACCACTCTTGGTCATATTTCTCTTTATCGAGAAATAGAAGAAGCCATACAGGGGTTTTGGCAGGGCTGTTGTAATTCTATGCTACCAGCGGGAATTCGAGTCTCGCCGGGTTAACTAGGACTATAATTGCGGAATTTCTACGTGAATCAAGATCTAGAAAAGGAAGTTTTCCAATCACTGACTCAAACCCATTGTCAAATTCTACTCAGCGCAACGCAATATGGAGGTACTGATGGCAGAACGGCCCACTCAGGTCTTTCACAATAAAGTGATAGACGGAACTGCCATGAAACGACTTATTAGTCGATTTATTGATCACTATGGAATAGGATATACATCACATATCCTGGATCAAGTAAAGACTCTGGGTTTCCGACAAGCTACCGCCGCATCCATTTCATTAGGAATTGATGATCTTTTAACAATACCTTCTAAAAGATGGCTAGTTCAAGACGCTGAACAACAAAGTTTTATTTTGGAAAAACACCATCATTATGGGAATGTACACGCGGTAGAAAAATTACGTCAATCGATCGAGATATGGTATGCCACAAGTGAATATTTGCGACAAGAAATGACTCCTAATTTTCGGATGACCGATCCTTTTAATCCAGTCCATATAATGTCTTTTTCGGGAGCCAGAGGAAATGCATCTCAGGTACATCAATTAGTAGGTATGAGAGGATTAATGTCGGATCCCCAAGGACAAATGATTGATTTACCCATTCAAAGCAATTTACGCGAAGGACTCTCTTTAACAGAATATATAATTTCTTGCTACGGAGCCCGTAAAGGAGTTGTGGATACCGCTATCCGAACATCAGATGCAGGATATCTCACGCGCAGACTTGTTGAAGTAGTGCAACACATTGTTGTACGTCGAACAGATTGTGGCACCGTTCGAGGTATTTCTGTAAGTCCTCGAAATGGAATGATGGCGGACAGGATTTTTATCCAAACATTAATTGGCCGTGTATTAGCAGATGATATATATATAGGTTCGCGATGCATTGCTACTAGAAATCAAGATATTGGGGTTGGACTTGTCAATAGATTCATAACTTTTAGAGCACAACCAATCGCTATTCGAACCCCCTTTACTTGTAGGAGTACATCTTGGATTTGTCAATTATGTTATGGCCGGAGTCCAGCTCATGACGACCTGGTCGAATTGGGAGAAGCTGTAGGTATTATTGCAGGTCAATCTATTGGAGAACCGGGCACTCAATTAACATTAAGAACTTTTCATACTGGCGGAGTATTCACAGGGGGTACTGCAGAACATGTGCGAGCCCCTTCTAATGGAAAAATAAAATTCAATGAGGATTTGGTTCATCCGACACGTACACGTCATGGACATCCTGCTTTTCTATGTTCTAGAGACTTGTATGTAACTATTGAGAGTGAAGATATTATACACAATGTGTGTATTCCGCCCAAAAGTTTTCTTTTAGTTCAAAACGATCAATATGTAGAATCAGAACAAGTTATTGCTGAGATTCGCGCGAGAACATCCACTTTGAATTTGAAAGAGAAGGTTCGAAAACATATTTATTCTGACTCAGAGGGCGAAATGCACTGGAATACCGATGTGTACCATGCACCTGAATTTACATATGGTAATATTCATCTCTTACCAAAAACAAGTCATTTATGGATATTATTAGGGGAGCCCTGGAGATCTAGTCTAGACCCCTGTTCGATCCACAAGGATCAAGATCAAATGAACGCATATTCTCTTTCTGTTAAGCGAAGATATATTTCTAACCCCTCAGTAACTAATAATAAAGTGAGACACAAAGTTTTTAGTTCGTATTTTTCTGGTAAAAATCAAAAAGGAGATAGGATTCCTGATTATTCAGAACTTAATCGAATGACATGTACTGGTCGTTGTAATCTCAGATATCCGGGCATTCTCGACGGGAATTCTGATTTATTGGCAAAGAGGCGAAGAAATAGAGCCATCATCCCACTCGACTCGATTCAAGAAGGCGAGAACCAACTAATACCTTCTTCAGGTATCTCAATTGAAATCCCCAGAAATGGTATTCTCCGTAGAAATAGTATTCTTGCTTATTTCGATGATCCTCGATATATAAGAAAGAGCTCGGGACTTACTAAATATGAGACTAGAGAACTGAATTCAATCGTCAACGAAGAGGATTTGATTGAATATCGAGGAGTCAAGGTATTTTGGCCAAAATACCAAAAGGAAGTAAATCCATTTTTTTTTATTCCCGTGGAAGTCCACATTTTGGCCGAATCTTCTTCCATAATGGTACGGCACAATAGTATTATTGGGGTAGATACACAAATCACTTTAAATAGAAGAAGTCGCGTAGGCGGATTGGTCCGAGTGAAGAAAAAAGCAGAAAAAATGAAACTGATAATCTTTTCTGGAGATATCCATTTTCCTGGAAAGACAAATAAGGCATTCCGATTGATACCACCGGGAGGGGGAAAACAAAATTCCAAAGAATACAAAAAATTGAAAAATTGGCTCTATATCCAACGAATGAAACTTTCCAGGTATGAAAAAAAGTATTTTGTTTTGGTTCAACCTGTAATCCCATATAAAAAAACGGATGGTATAAATTTAGGAAGACTTTTCCCGGCGGATCTCTTGCAGGAAAGTGATAATCTACAACTTCGAGTTGTCAATTATATCCTTTATTACGACCCAATTCTTGAAATTTGGGACACGAGTATTCAATTAGTTCGGACTTGTTTAGTGTTGAATTGGGACCAAGACAAAAAGATCGAAAAGGCCTGTGCTTCCTTTGTTGAAATAAGGACAAATGGTTTGATTAGATATTTTCTAAGAATCAACTTAGCGAAGTCACCTATTTCATATACCGGAAAAAGGAACGATCTGCCGGGTTCAGGATTGATCTCTGAGAATGGATCAGATCGCGCTAATGTAAATCCGTTTTCTTCCATTTATTCCTATTCCAAGCCAAGGATTCAAGAATCCCATAATCCAAATCAAGGAACTATTCATACACATACTTAAACTCTTAAGGGTGCATTGTTGGGAATTCCCGAGACCGACGAGTTCGAGATTTGGTGTGATGAAACTCAACGTACCACTTACCGTTTGACCGTTTGCACAACATGCGGTGAAGTTCATGACTCGAGACTCTCATTAACCGAAGACTTGGCATTAGTGACTTTATTATTTATTGTTGTATTATTTATGTCACTTCTAGTTGTGTTATTTACTAGTTTGCCCTTGGTCTTAGTTAGGTTAATATATATGTCTTTCTCATGTGAAAGACAAGTATGAGTGAATGTATGAGTGAGAGAGCTTAGTCATGATACTTTGAAGTTGTGTGGGTTCATGAACTCTTGTTCATGAACCTATAGCATGTGTGGGATAGGTAAACATGTAATCATTTGACTCCATATATGATTTCACTTATCTTCATCTTGTTTATCACTACTTCTATTTTATCCTCATCATCATCATCACATCTCAAACACCCAAGTAGAAGATCCGGTCCGTAATGTTCTTCCGGGTGTTCATATTTGTTCTACAAAGACGAAGCTCACAAAGTCACCGATCCGCTTCCGCTGTGCCATCGGGGTTTGGCTTGGCTCACCGACCCCGGTTTCTACAATTGGCATCAGAGCCATGGTCGAAGAAAACGCAACGATTCGGTTGGTTTCTTCAACTTTGTGTTATCTTGCTTGTTTTTGTAACAAATAGAGATGTTTTTATCTTTTGAACTTTGGGTTTTTGTGTTAGAAATTGTCACACAAATATAATATGAGTTCTTGAGTTTCCATCAAACTCATCCCAAGTTCATGTTTTCCAGAGATCTTCATGCTTGAAGATTGTTAATTTGATTTTGTTGGATTAAATTAATTGGAAAACAAATTAAAACCCAAAAAGGTGAATAGTGAAAGAGTAGTGGCCATACCCACTTTACTGACTTTGTAAAGCAACCACTCTTTTATCACTTTTGTCAACCACCCTAGTTTCTCTCTCCTCTTACACACATCACCTAAACACTCAACCTTTCTTAGTCAATGTAGCAGAATTTTTTTTGGTTGATCATATTTGTGTTTATGTTAATTTATTTTAACAAGTGATGAAGAACAAAAAATCACGAGACTGCAGCTCGTTATCCAGATTTTTACGGGTTCTTATTTGAGAGAAAAAGGGTTATCCAACATGTTGACAACCGGGTTTTTATTAGCGAGTTCGAGGTTCGGGTTTTCGTCAAATTCTATGACGAGGGTGACGGGTTACAAGTCTTTATTTTAAGACAGATTGGTATTAAGGTTTACATGAATATGTTCAAGGCTGGTTCGATAAAGTGTTCGAACTTTGGGTCACAAATGGTTACTGGTTCATTTTTTTTGTGTCAACAAATTTGACAAAAACATTGGTTTGTCGTGTAGTACAAGAGAAATAGAAAAGAGATGGATTGAAGAAAATTAAGTGCTGCATGTATATTTCATTTGTATTTGTCGTGACATGGTGATAAAGAAAAGATTACCCTACTTTTCTGCATTGCAATCTCCCGTCTCCATCACGTACAATACACGTTTCTCTCGCTCTTCGTTGTGAACACCGGAAAAGACCTTTGTGTTCCGACTGAACAACCGGAAATAAATTGCAGTTCTAAGCATCGTTGGTCCTCACAAGTTCGCTTTCCCGTGAGAATCATCCAACGGAAAAACTCTTTCGAGAGAACTCACTGTTCCGGAGTGCTTCAAAGTTCCGAACGAACTCGATTGTTCCGAGGCAACCATACTCGAGACCACCGCCACAGTTTGCTCCGAGGGAAATCAAAAGTTCCGGAGTAACCTGCAACAGTTCCGAGGGAACCTAAATGTTCCGGAGTAACCGAATTTGCTCCGAAGGAACTTGTTTCGTTCCGAGAGAACCCCTCCGACAGAACTCTCGAAGTTCCGGAGTAACTCGAAAATGTTCCGAGGGGAACCGGAAATGTTCCGGAGCAACCAATCTTCCGAGGTAACGTGTTTCCAAGTAAACCCTGCTTCAAGACTACTTCCGGAGGAACCTCAAAGTTCCGAAGTAACTAATGAACTTCCGGAGGAACGAAGTTGCTGTTTTCACGTCAGTTCACCTTGTTATGGAGTTAGTCCGGAACTTACTCCGGAACTCTCCAAACTTAATCCGGAACTTTGTAGCACCGACTTTCAGTTCCGAGGGAACTTGGAACTTCAAAGGAAAGTCTGTTGTTGCACCAGATCTCGTTTCTGTTCTCCTCATTCTATCGGAATAGGCTCTTCAGGTTGCCGGAATTATTTTTTTTTCAATGGCTGCTGCTGCTCTTGTCCGTGTCCCCATTAGGGCACAAAAGGAGAATCTTTTTTTTTGGCAGGTTAAAAGAAAGTAAGTTGGGCCTGCTACAACTTTCGATTTGGGCCAGACATGTCCAATATTCTTTAAATCCTTTGGGCTGTTACAAGATTTAAGGAAATGGGTTGGGGACATGATCAGATTGGACCAGAAAGTTGAAAGACAAATTTGAGCAGAAATATTTAACAGTGAGCTACTGTTTTATTGCAGAAAATTACCACGAGTCTAACGGAGTGTAAGCCGTTAAGTCCAACGCAACAAATTGGTGTACAACCAAGGTACACTTGTAGAATCAAACTTAATTTTCTTTTTGATACTTGCTTCGTTATAAGCAGACGTGTTTAGAAGCCGGTTCTAAATTGAAGAAAATATGCTAGTTTGAAAGTTTTTCTACATTGAAGAATTTGTTGGCGATTATTGGATTAAGTTCTAACTTTTGAAGAGTCCTTGAGCCATCGTCGTTATGGTAAAAACAAAGGCAAAGTTGGAGCTTATGACTTGTTGAAGTAATTTATTTGAAGTGGTACTATCTTTGAAGTGAAGCATCGGTTTGGTATTCTTGGATGATGGTGCCATCCTTAAACGTAGTGTGTTTTGTTAAATTTTGGTAAACACCCTATGGGCTTTGCGGAAAAGGCTAGGAGAAGAACAACTCTTCTTCATAGGGGGAGCTTCACAAAGGAGAATGGCTAAAGGAAAGATTTGAAACCGTATGAAGATCTTCTTGAAGTCAAGTTGCAAGAATACAAGAGAACCGATTGTCACAAGAGTTGAGTTGTTTATCCGTTTGTTCATCAACCAAATAGGGGGAGATTGTTGGGAATTCCCGAGACCGACGAGTTCGAGATTTGGTGTGATGAAACTCAACGTACCACTTACCGTTTGACCGTTTGCACAACATGCGGTGAAGTTCATGACTCGAGACTCTCATTAACCGAAGACTTGGCATTAGTGACTTTATTATTTATTGTTGTATTATTTATGTCACTTCTAGTTGTGTTATTTACTAGTTTGCCCTTGGTCTTAGTTAGGTTAATATATATGTCTTTCTCATGTGAAAGACAAGTATGAGTGAATGTATGAGTGAGAGAGCTTAGTCATGATACTTTGAAGTTGTGTGGGTTCATGAACTCTTGTTCATGAACCTATAGCATGTGTGGGATAGGTAAACATGTAATCATTTGACTCCATATATGATTTCACTTATCTTCATCTTGTTTATCACTACTTCTATTTTATCCTCATCATCATCATCACATCTCAAACACCCAAGTAGAAGATCCGGTCCGTAATGTTCTTCCGGGTGTTCATATTTGTTCTACAAAGACGAAGCTCACAAAGTCACCGATCCGCTTCCGCTGTGCCATCGGGGTTTGGCTTGGCTCACCGACCCCGGTTTCTACATGCATGCAACCTAAAACCAGGATCTATGTTTTCTCTATTGAACCTACAACTAAGAACAAATAATAAACCCTAGTCTATTGCGAAAAATAAATACCCAAGTAAATAAAATAGACAGAGTTACATACCTTTTAGTTGTTATAGTAAACAACTAAACAAACCCCTTCGATGTCGGGAAGCTAGCACCACAAGCGTCGTGCCTCTAATGGGATCACACCCAAGAACTCCAAAGGGAGAATATTAAACTAGAAGTGGTTAGTCCAAAATCGAATTTGGTTAAACCACAAAGGAGGGAGAAAGAGAATGGGGAATACTCAACCCTTTGGTGCAAATTGGAATGAGATCTCAAGGCCCCTATTTATAGCCTTGGATAACCTCCTCACTTTGTAATTCCACCAATGTGGGATTATGAGAATTTTCGAAATCCTCCTAGACAAAGAAGGGATTTCGAAAATTCCAATATGGGATAAACCCATTCCTAATATAAATCAACTATTGATTTATTATTTATCTCCTTTAATTAACAAACTGTTAATTATCCTCCCAAATAGTTTTGTCTAGTTAATTATTAGACTATAATAATTAACAACACTATTACCTTTTCCCTTTTAATTAATTCTCCATTTGCTGAGTCTCGAGGGCAACCCAAAAGGACTGTGTTGCTATCAATTATAGTTATAGGCTTAGACACCTAATCCAACAGTAATGAAGATCAATACATATGAATAATATGAGTTCTATCTAATCTCTATTCTCTCTTTCTCCTAAACTACATATGTTCTTCTCTCTATACATATTTAGATAACTTGCTAATGGGCTGTTGTTATTTAACACGTTATTAGCACGATTTGATTTTTGAGTTGGATCATCATAAGGTATTGCAACATTAGCTAGTAAAGTTATTTTTTTCTTCTATCTTTAATCTCTTAAAGAATCCATGTTGTAATTCATACAATCTTGGATTAAATCGATATTTATATATATGGTTTCAATATTGTAGATAATACTAATTTGAAATGGTAAATATAAATATATAGATAATAAATATGAAGTGTTTTGAGTTATGATCGTATATGCTTTAGTCGCACCCATGCTTATTTAATAAGCGATTAAAATACAAGAGAATGATGTATCCATTCAAACATTCGTGTAATGTCACACATTATTTTCATATGATCATTCTCTTCTTTTGCCACTGTGGTGGTCGATCACATTATCGTCATGGATATCATTAAAATCTCTTCAATTACATTTATGATCATGATCATTACACCATCGAATATAAATTCACATTCACCTCAGGGAATGGAATAAAACCAAACAGTTTTCATGATCGTCTCAAACATAAGGATATGGAATCCTTTCATACTTTTACATACTACTGATACTTCCTGAGTGTACCAAATGTAAGAAGATGGAAATTGTTTTCTCCGGTTTTTTCCTCGTGATACTATTCTCTTTAAATTATATCAATTGAGAAGCATTTAATGTCCGAATCATTCAAGACTTACCGGCCTTATATCTTATGGCCTTATATAAATCAGTTATGATAATTAAGGAGCATGAAACTTCAACACTACTACAAAAATGGCCTTTCTTGACGCTTTTTGCGCGTCAAGAAAGGGCCCAGATGACGCGCAAAAAAGCGTCAAGGAAGGCAGGGTCAAGAATCCTCTTGACGCGCAAAATGCGCGTCATCTGCTTCTTGACGCGCGAACAATGACGCGCAGTTTATGACGTGCAAAGCGTGTCATAAAAGGCGTGTCAAGGAAGCCCCCGTCATAAATCTGTTTATGACACGCATTTTTGCGCGTCATGATTTTAATTTTTTTTATAAAAAAAATATTTTTTTCTAGTATCACTAATTTTCACATTTAAATAATAATTAACCTCATAATACAAAATAAAACACACGTATAGCAAAATAATGCATTTCATATATATAGCAACATTACAAAGTTAACATGAGTTTACAAATAATTTGGTATGCTAACACAATAAACCTATCTTCCTCATACGGACTCCAATTGAGGTGATTCAAAAGGCTAGAGACTCGTCTCCATGTCCTTTACCATATTATCCGGCTAAACCGATCAAAATCAGCCGCTACAATGGCCAGAAATTGCAATTGTGACCTGATGGGTGCGTTTTGACCCGTTAAGCTTGTTTTGGTCATATCTTGGTCATACGAACTCAGATTGGGGTGATTCAAAAGCCCACGGATCCGTATTAAAGTGCATCATCTGTAGCAATCAAAGTCTTGTAAAAAAGAGGGCACATGAAACCTGGTTTCAGTAGTAGCTTGAAAATTAAAAAATATTGTTTCATGACATCATTTGTAATCTAGACATCATTGAAAGGGTGACTAACAGAAAAGAATATAGTCACATAACATGTTGATATTTGAAATGGAAATGAAACAACCTATATAATTTTAAATTGATTATAAAGTAAAACGTTACTCAAGTTACAACCAAAATCCAAACTATGAATAGAAACATTAAACAAAAATATTCCTTAATCATGGAAAAGATGAAACTTACCATGGTATTAGCTCTATCTGGACGACCAAAATCTTCTTTCACAAGGGTCCCCATCTTCTCCTGTGCCAAGAAAAAAAGATCATGTCTTAACTGAAATCAACAGGAGATACAAAAAGTAACAATCATGCTTTTACATTTGCTACTTTTGCTTATGGTAAAACAGATTTCAAATTTTCAAGTCATCACAACACACACACCAATTATGAATGTGGACATTTTGTTACTATAATATGACTCCTGTTGCACACTGATAATTTTTGAGGACTTAAAGGCTAAATTTTGAAACTTGTGTTGAGAACCTACTAAATTTTTTGAAACTTTTAAGGGGTCTGCCATTGTTGGGTTGTACACAACCAGGATTTCTAAGGTACATCCCAATAATGCAATGAGAACATATTAATTTTTAACCTAAGCAGCATGTGGGTGTGTTATTTACCAGCTGCCTTTACAGCAACAGCTTCTTGAAATACATCAGTAACAAATAAGATTTTTTGATGGCCTATGAACTCCAAGTGATTCTGATATTTCAACATAGCTTTTTTGTTTCTTTCTTGTTCCTGTCAACAAACAACATAAACTTAGATTTTGTTAATGAACGCAAAAAACAACAGTTCAGAAACAGTAATATAAATTATCAATTACCCCACTGTGGTGTCAAAATATCCACACAAGTAATTCCTTAAGTCCACATAATCTGTATAACCAAATAACAGCCTCTGTGCCAATCTGCTACCACTTGAATAAATGTACACCTGATGAAACTCAGCCCATTTCACCATTGAATAAGATAAATTACTATAACTAGATGATTGCCCGCCACGCGTTGCCGCGGGTTTGTGTTTTTGTTCTAATTTTCTGTCGCTGAGATTTATTTTCGTTGCATGATTATGGCAGGAACTAGAAGTTAAAGTCTAATATCAACCTCTTCATTGGTACAAAACATGTGGTAGCAGCTTGAGGTGCTCAAAATTAACCTAGTCATATTGTTGTTACCAAAATTTAAATGTAAGGTAGCCTAAGCTTAGAAAAGGTCATGGGTCTTTGGTACGACCTCATGCAAAAGATTCAGGTTTAAAGGTCACGCTTCAGTTGTTGATTTTATGTTTTTTGTGTGTTGGATCTTCAGTCTTTGTCATGGAAAAGAGACTTCTTTAAATACGTAGCCTCCTATGGTTCTTTACCAAAAATATGGAGTGCATTTTCATGGGTGACATCACTTAAAATTTTTAGTTCATTTAATTATAAGCTTCTTTTTTCCGGAACTGTTTAACATTCTTCATAACTATCACATATAAAAAATATGGAAATAAAGTCAACGACAAACATACCTCAACAGCAAATCAATTCCACTGATTTGTGGCTGATTTGTCCACTTCCCTGAAACACTTTCATTTTCTTCCTCCCTTTACCTTTCTTGTGCCCTATTTTTCACTTCCTTGGGTCATGTCCAACTTCTTGCAATTGTTGAATATGCTGAATGGAAACAAGTGTACTTTGAAATTTGAAATGAGTGTTTATAGCTAGAAACATGTAATGATACAGTAAGAACTAAGAGTACAAAAATAGCACTAATAATAACCTGTCTATTAGCCTCTGAAGATCTGATGTTGCTTCATCAACAGTGGGGATTTCTCCATTTACCTTAGGGATATGCTTCATTACACCACATATGAACAAATATCACCACATAATTATTAATGCATATCTAATGAACAAAGAGATCTCAAGTTGTACAAGGGATAAAGTATCTAACGAAAAGCTCTTTTCGTCCGAAGATACAAGGGGTAAAGTACCGAGAGATGAAGGCATAAATCAACAAAAAAGAAACTGACTGAATCCATAATAGATTTTCCTATGAATCCACAATAGAGCAGCAAAAATACTTTGAAGATTTGCAAACATCAAACTGAACAGTAAGATGATCCAATTTTATGATGAATCTTAATCATGTCATCAATCAAGATTTGCAAACATTATATACATATACATACAAACTATTAATCTTGCATATAAGAGAATCACTACTTTGAAGGCAATGAAGCAATAAACAAGTAGTTGCAAGCAAGCACCAACTAATCTCATAATTCCTAAATTACCTATGCAGCAAAACGTACGATCAAATCAGAGACACTCAAGACTTTAATCCATAAAAGCTAAACTCGCTAAGCCAAAAACTCAACAAAACGATACAGAAATAACTCCAATGATCCGAGCAAAAATGAACAATACTGAATTAAAAAAGTAATTACTACGAACATCATATAAATTGAACAAAATCATACACATTAAAACAAAAAAAAATGAATCACTGACCTTTCTCCTCAAATTGGCAGATATTTTCATTGATGGATTGGTTGGTTCTGAAATCCATTAACCTGTGTGATGGAATAAATGTTAGGACCTCATTTGATTTTATTACATTTTAATAGCATTTGTGTTTGTGTTATGTACCTTTCTGACTGTTCTTGATAAGGCCTAGATAGCCTCTCCACGTAACCGCCGCTGTCTTCGTCGGAGACGGAACCTCAAGCAAAACAGTAAGCAACAACACCATCCACCCAATCGAAGTAAAATTAAACAACCAAGTACACTCATGCTTTTCAACCAACTCTCCAGTGCGATCATCCTCCTGAATAGAGGTACAAATAGATAAATTTATTAAAAAATCATTTAACATGACATCTTTATAACATCTGCAGCAAACAGAAACAGCTAGGGTTTGAAATCAATTGCTAATGGCTACAAAATCTATACCAAGCACATCAATAAAACTCTGAATCGGAACAACTCGGGTTTGAAATCAATTGCTAAACTAAATCATGAATTCGAATCTCAAAGTTAGGATTTAAAATCAACGTAACAAAAACCTACCCTTACTGTGAATGAAATGGAACGAGAAGCTTCAGGGCCGCCATATTCAATTCCCCACGAACGGTGAGAACAAAGGAAAGAACCGACGAGATTTGTGGCTGACGGTGAGAAGAGAGAAAGATAGGGCTTCAGATAGAACAGATACGTTCGTAGAATGCACCAAGCAGAGATTAGGGTTTGTAGAGATGGATCGATTTTGGGGGTTTGCAGAGATGGATCGATTTTGCAGAGATTACGTTCGTAGAATTTTAACAACACATTCGATTTTGGGGGAGCAGAGATTGATCGATTTTGAAGGAGCAGGGATGGATCGATTTTGGGGGAGCAGAGATGGAGCAAAGTGAGAATCGATTTTAGGGAGCAGAGATTAGGGTTTGCGTGAAGGGGCGATGGAGAAAGCGGGAATGAAAATTTTTTGAGAGGTAGTGAAATTTTAGGGCAAAAAAAACTTAGCGGGAATGAAAATTTGGGGAAAATATTAGAGGGAAAAAAAACATAAAACGACATTTTTGAGATGACGCGCATTTTTTAAGTGTACTCCGTGTTTTTTTATTTTAATTTATGACAGAAATTTTATGACGCGCGAAAATGCGCGTCATCTAGCCTTAGGATTTTCTAATTCTTGACAGTTTTTTTATGACACGTGTTTTTGCGCGTCATTAATAACCGCGCGTCATCGTTCGCGCGTCAAGAAAGGCCCTGTTTCTAGTAGTGCAAGTATCATATCTATGCATGTTTATAACTTTTCATGAGAGTAATAATAACCCATAAATGGGTATTGTGTTTGTTTTAAAGCATCCAAAGGACATGTTTTCATCTGATTTTCAAATTTATAACATCTCGTTATGTAAAACATGTTTATACTCTTTAGTGAGATTGTGATAATAAAACAGAACTTGTCTTTTAATTATTTTTTTTTAGTGCTATGTAAGCATATTAACAATGAGGTGCACAATAAAATCAAATTATACAATGCATGGTATTATAACATGTCATTATATAAACTTGTATTATTTGAGATGCTCAAGTCTTATCACTTTGACTATTACGTAACTTCACCAAAATACTAAAAAATTATGGAACCATGAATTTATAACAAGCGGCTTACAATATCTAAGTAATAAGAAACCATAACTTTGGATTAATTATTCTATTAATTACTAGCTATATAGTAAATGATAGTATTTAGAATAACATCATGAGAATCTTGTGTTTTTAATTTGAGCATAATGATAACCATTTGTTATCGCATCCTCGACCACAACCAAGACTTTTTACTTTAGTCATTACATTAGAAGACCATAACCATGCCTTCCACTTTGGTCATTATATGTTGCCACATGTACACATTCGCTTCTGGGAATGGGGTTCTACCAACGAGATGAGTCTCGTGATTTTTTATTTTATTTGGAGCTCATTATTTGGCTCGGCCACAAGTACACATGATATTAGGCCATATTTGAGGTGTGAAATATAGAGAATGTTCTATTATTCAACATCTCCTTACTAGCAATATTTTCACCACATAAAACCTTGTGAGATGATTCTACATATCGTCGAGTTATACTCACATATATACCTGGAGTCTTACAATATTGTATGAATCCACCCATAATGAGTCTTGCTAGTATTACCATTCTATGGTAGTCATACCTCCTTTTAATTTGGTCTAAGTGACAAGTGGATAATAGTAACGTATTCCATTTTCAAAGCCTTTGCTTTTCCAAAATTGATGACATTCAAATATATTTTTTCTTTCACTCAACATGTGGATATAAAATCATTTCATACTATTGCTACTTCATGAGCATTCTAAATGTATGAAAATCATTTTGTTTGGTTTTTCCTCATAATAATATTTCCCCATCTTATATTTTTTGTTGTGTGATATATATTGAAATTGCTCCACCACGATGCACAAAGATGGGCAAAGGAGATTGGGAATAAATGTTGGGTATAAATCACTACCAATAGTGATAGATTTATTTTTGACCTAGATTTATGTTTTCATGAAACAAAATTTCTCAACATTAAGAGGAGATTAAAAGCAGTTGGAAAGTGAATAATTGGAATGAATTATTAGTGTATCATCTTGATCCTCAAACTGAACCATGGTAAACTACAATTTAAGGGATAATTCATTTATAAAGATTAATATATCAATTACTAAATGCATTTACTGGCCTTAGAAAGTGACTAAGTCACCGTACCAGCTGCTAATGCTCAAATTAAGATTAGTGTCCTAGAATGACAAATAAATATTGATAATAAGTCTATGGGACGTATTAGTCGTGGTAGACTAGTTGATTCCAATAATAAAATATCCTCGAAAATTGGAGCAACTAATGAAGATGGTCAATTCGAGGTACTGGTAGAAGACTACCTTAGAAAGACATTAGACATGATGGTTCCAGATGAACCTCAGGTACCTGAAAGTTGTGAAGAGATCTCGATAAATTATATCATGTCTAAACATATATGGAATCGAAACGAAATCGACGTCGATAATAATTCAGATATATTAAGCGCTATAAATAATACAAATGATAAGGATCAAGAATTAAGATCTGCCTGTGATGAAAAGTCGAAATGATTGGCCAAAAATAGAAAGACGCAAACCAGGCAGAGTGAATTCTCTAATATGTTGGATATTGTAACACCCCAACCGATGACGGAAACATCAAGGTGTCACGAAAAGAGTATAGAAGCGCATGGATAAAAGGAAAAACCATATTTTATTATTAATTCAAATCTCAAAACGTCTATTACAAGGCATAAAAATTTAAAAGACATAAGATTTGCTAACTAGATCTCCAAACTTCTAGTCTCAATCAGGCTTGATTCTCATTTCCTGAAAAACATGCAAAGGGTCAACTACATATATAGTTGGTGAGTCATAGGTTTGTTAACAAAACAGTAATAATAACCGGTTGATAAACGTTTGCAAAGTCATACATGTTAAACTAAATATGCAAGTATTACCTAAATTAATCACATATTCGTCACTCAGTACATAAATGATGTTCAATTCCTCAAAGGAATCTCTACGATTATGATGTTCAGTTCCTCAAAGGAACCTCTACGATTATGATGTTCAGTTCCTCAAAGGAACCTCTACGACTATGATGCTCATGAGACTTACATGCACAGGTCCCTAGAATACGATATAATATAGATAAACACAAGCAATTTATTTAACAGTACTTGACTTTGCTTATTAAGAATAAATGATTTCGAGAATAGAGTCTCACAATGATTTCAATGATAACCATAAATAAGTATTTTGTTTGAAAACCAAATAATGATATAAACGTTTGTGCATGTTTTCCATCCCAAAAGATTTAAAGTAAAATGGGAACTATGAACTCACCTTAAGTAGTTTGTTGATTACTAGCTTGACGTAACGGGAAAGATTCAAGTTCGAGGGATTCCTAAATAAATGATGCAATTGGTTAACCTAATGTTACGATGACGAAGAATAGGATTTTTAGATGCCTAGGGTTTCGTTGGGATTGTTGACTTGGGGAAGATGACTTTATTTTCTCGATTTAGGTCTTTGGTGTACAAAACCGTTTGTGTTTATAGGAAAATATGAGGTTTGAAAATAATCATTTAAATAACTATATCGATAATTTGAAAGAATTATTTGACTAAATAAATAGGTTGAAAATCGACTATAGTTAATAAGTATTTAGAAATATTATGTGGTTAGACTAAATATATTTTAAATGAACTACTAATTAAATAAATAAATGACTAGTAAATGAATGACGAAATAAATGAAATGATTTATTGAATAGATAAATAATTGAGTAAATGTTAAGTAATTGAATGAATGACGTTTAAATAATCAAATAATAAAAGAAATGTAACCGAATAAATGATTGACAAAATAATCACGTTGTTAACTAAATAACTAGGTGAGTAGTTATTAAACAATAGAATATCAAACAAATAAGTTATGACACAAAAAGAATTAACTAAATAAGTGGATGTTTTTATAAAAATGATTAGGCGTTCTAAAGAGTTTGTAAAGTTTATAAACTTAAGAAAAAATTGTATTGTTTTTAGATGGTTTTATGGTTGAAAAATAGCAAAAAGATGGAGAATTAACAAAAAAAAATCGGAAAAAGCGTCCAGCAGGTTTCGAACCTGCGACCTTCAGGTTGGCAACAAGGGGATGGACCAGCTGGGCTACCAGTTCGCTGGTTTCCATCCCAGAAAACAAATTTATAACCTACTAGCGGCTGACTTCATCTTCTTCCCCAAAAACTAACCCGAAAACCCTAGTTTTTCTAACTCAAAATTGGACGTCTAAACGCGTTGGAGTCCAGAAATTAACTTAGGGGTTTTGATCTATGAAGAATTCCGAACCGAATGATGTAAAGATTACCTCGGGAAGTGACCGGAAAAACGAAAAGGCGGAGGTCGCCGGAGTTCGCGACGGCGGCGGCAGAAATCGCACGACAGGGACGATTTTCAGTGAATTTCTCTTTGCTATGGATGCGCAAATGATCAGGGAGGCACGAGGGACAATTTATAGGATCGATTTCGCGAAGAACGTGAGTTAATTCGGGTTTGAATGTCCGAATTTATTCGCGAGTTAAGGTGATTAAACCGCGTTTTAATATCGGTTTTCAGTCGTTAATGGTCATTAGATGAACGTTAGGGGGGTTTCTTGATTGAACATGGCGAAAAACGGACGTTTTTTGATGTTTGGGGGGCGATTCCGGCGAGTGGCGGCGGTCGCCGGCGGCGTCTTCGCCGGAAAAACGGGGCTGGTAAAAAAAAAGAATTTTTTTTTTATTATTTTTTTTTATTTTTTTATTTACACATTAAAGTAATCCTTTTTATATGTTTCTAAAAATATATCAATTGTTTTATAAATCTATGTGTATTTTACTCTATAAACTATAAGTAATTAAATAAATATATATATTATATAACTTTTAGGAAAAATCATCAAGATTTTGTTTAAACGAAGTAAATGTGTCGTGATGACGAGTTTTATAAAAGTTTATGATATACTATAAAATCTCAAAAATTAATTCAAAATGAGTAAATGATTCAATTAATTAAGATTGTTACTTAATTCCAATAATATTAGAATTGAATTAGACAAATAAATGAAAATTTTAAACAATGAATATGTTTCAAGAAATTAATAATTTAACTTAAATTACTAATTTAATTTAAAAATCAACTATTAAATTTAAGTGAATAATCAATATAAAATTCAGATAAATGAATAACAAAGTTTAAAATTATTTAACTCAAGACTTTTATTATTTAACTCCAGACTTTTATGAATAACAAAGTTTAAAATTATTTAACTCAAGACTTTTATAAAAATCAACTATTAAATTTAAGTGAATTAATGAGATTTTCTCAGTGGTTTCCAAAATCAGATCAGGACCAGTGATTTGAGCTTCACCAACATCGGCCCAACAAACGGGTGAACGACATTTACGACCGTACAATGCTTCAAAGGGTGCCATTTTAATGTTGGCATGGTAGCTGTTATTGTAGGAGAACTCGATGAGGGGAAGGTGTGAGTCCCAACTACCACCAAAATCTAGGACACAGGCTCTGAGCATGTCTTCCAGGGTTTGTATGGTCCTTTCGCTTTGGCTATCTGTTTGTGGATGATAGGCCGTGCTAAGGTTCACACGTGTTCCTAAAGACTTTTGCAATGATTTCCAGAACTTTGAGGTAAAACGACTGTCACAATCGGAGATGATGGATAGAGGAACACCATGGCGACACACAATTTCATCAATATAAAGCTTGGATAGGCGATCCATTTTATAATCCTCACGAATTGGAAGAAAATGTGCTGACTTTGTCAAACGATCGACGATGACCCAAATGCTATCGAAACCTTTTGGTGTTCGTGGGAGTTTAGTGATGAAATCCATGGTGATTTCTTCCCATTTCCACACTGGAATCTCGGGTTGCTGAAGCAATCCTGAGGGTCGTTGATGTTCAGCCTTAACCCTTGAGCATGTTAAGCACTTTCCAACGTATAGAGCAATGTCTTTCTTCATTCCAGGCCACCAATAGAGAATTCTAAGGTCCTTGTACATTTTATCAGCACCAGGATGGATAGAGTAACGAGTCTTGTGAGCTTCGTCTAAGATGAAATCACGAAGACCATCACGATCGGGGATCCAAATACGATCCAAGAAATAAAGGAGTTCATCGGGTTTGGTTTCCAACTGGGATTCCACACCACAAGATAACTCATTATGCAGGTCATTCTGAGCCACAGATTTATGTTGAGCTTGGAGGATTCGAGTTTGGAGATCAGATTGAATTCTGATGCTATGCAATCGAACATACCCTTTTCGACTAAGAGCGTCAGCTACGACATTCGCTTTCCCAGGGTGGTAACGAATCTCGCAGTCATAATCGTTGAGCAATTCCACCCAACGCCGTTGTCTCATATTTAGCATCTTTTGATTGAGGATATGCTGAAGGCTTTTGTGATCGGTGAAGATCACGCATTGAGTACCATAAAGGTAATGTCTCAAAAGTTTTAGGGAAAATATCACAACACCCAATTCAAGGTCATGGGTAGTGTAATTCTTCTCGTGAACCTTGAGTTGCCTTGACCCATAGGCTATGACCTTACCTCGTTGCATCAGTACGCAACCGAGACCTTGGTTGGAGGCGTCACAATAGACTACGAAATCATCGTTTCCATTAGGAAGCGTCAAGATAGGTGCATTGCAAAGCATTTGCTTTAGGATCTGAAAAGCCTCTTCTTGCTCTGGACCCCACACAAAAGGTTTATCTTTATGAGTTAGTGTGGTAAGGGGTAGAGCAATCTTTGAGAAGTTTTCGATGAAACGGCGATAATATCCAGCTAGACCGAGGAACGAGCGAATTTCAGTAGGGGTCTTTGGAGTCTCCCAATTTTTGACAGTCTCAACTTTTGCAGGATCAACGTGTATACCTTTCTCATTAATTATGTGGCCTAAAAACTGAACTTCTTTTAACCAAAACTCACACTTTGAGAACTTGGCGTAAAGTTGTTCCTTCTTTAGGAGCTCCAAGATTAACCGAAGGTGTTGTTCGTGATCCGCTTTGGTGCGAGAATAAATCAAGATATCGTCGATGAATACGATTACGAATTTATCCAAATACGGTTTACACACTCGGTTCATTAGATCCATAAATACCGCAGGGGCATTAGTTAATCCAAATGGCATGACCATGAACTCATAGTGACCGTATCTCGTACGAAAGGCTGTTTTAGGAATATCCTCCTCGAGGACCCGCAACTGATGATAGCCAGAACGCAGATCGATCTTTGAAAAGCAGCTGGCTCCTTGCAGTTGGTCAAAGAGATCGCCAATCCTCGGTAATGGGTACCGATTCTTGATGGTGAATTTATTGAGTTCTCGATAGTCAATGCACATACGGAAGGATCCGTCTTTCTTCTTGACAAACAAGACAGGAGCTCCCCAAGGTGAGAAGCTGGGTCGAATGAATCCTTTGTTCGAAAGTTCTTGAAGTTGCTTCGAAAGCTCTTGCATTTCAGATGGAGCCAAACGATAAGGAGATTTAGCAACGGGTGTTGCACCAGGAATGAGATCAATACGAAACTCGACTTGACGATTAGGAGGAAGGCCAGGAAGATCATCAGGAAAAACTTCAGGAAAGTCTCGAATAACAGGAATGTCTTCCATTTTCTTGGGCTCAGATTTTGTTTTCACTATGTGAGCCAAAAACGCGAAACACTGCTTCCGGAGGTACGTACGAGCTTTCATGCAAGAGATGATCTTCAGACTACGTTCAGGTTTCTCTCCTTGGATTAGTAAGGTTTCGCCCGAAGGTAAAGGAATACGAATCAACTTTTCAGCGCATCGAACTTCAGCTTGATGTTTGGACAACCAATCCATCCCTACTACTAGATCGAAGCTTCCAAGTTTAATAGGGATTAGATCGATATTGATGGAATGTTGATCGAATGTCAGAACGCAATCACGTATAATTGTATTAGCCTTGATTGGTTCACCGTTAGCCAGTTCAATAACGTAGGTTGAGTCCATGATCGTTGGCTTAAGACTAAGTAAAGGTGCAAAGTCTAGAGATACAAAACTCTGGTCCGCTCCAGTATCAAATAAAATGGAT
This sequence comes from Deinandra increscens subsp. villosa, assembly GCA_039602395.1. Lineage (NCBI taxonomy): Eukaryota > Viridiplantae > Streptophyta > Magnoliopsida > Asterales > Asteraceae > Deinandra > Deinandra increscens. The sequence goes on along the minus strand of JBCNJP010009976.1, from coordinate 4,375 downwards.
GCAAAATGATCGTTGAGAAGAAACGTACCCGTGATGACATTTGGATCTTGGCGAGCTTCAGATGCTCCGAGCACAAAAGCTCTACCACGAGCAGCTTGATTGTTGTTAGCCAAGTTGGGACATTGTCTCTTTATGTGATCAGGACTTCCACACTGGTAACAGGTACGATTAGGATTGTTGTTCTGAACGGGTATAGCAGCCAGGGTCTGGTTGGTTCCTGCCGGAGAAACCCTACACCTAATAGCCCAATGACCAAACCTTCCACACTTGGTGCACTTCCGACATTGCGTGCCAGTGGGATGATGAAAACTGCAAGTAGTGCACAGAGGATGAGGACCCGTATAGACAGGCCTAGTGTTGGGTTGGGCCACAACATTCACAGGGACAGCAGGTGTAACTAGTGCATAGCTTTGCGTACCCCTTTTCCTCTTATTGGACTTGTTGTTGCTTGAGCTTGAACCACGATTATCATTACCTTTGCCAGATTCCTTTTTCAATACCCCAGTCTTGACCATTTCGGCGGTCAAGGTTCCTGCCAACTTGATGGCAGCTGACAAAGAGGTAGGGCTCACTGACATCATAACTATACGCATAGCCTCAGGAAGGGCATCGATGTAGCAGTCGATCGCATTTTGTTCAGGGGTCACCAAGTGAGGGACAAACAGAGAGAGCTCTTGGAATCGAGATGTAAAACCGAGATGATCAGCTCCTTTCATAGTGAGAGCCCTGAATTCGGCCTCTAGTTTCCTCATTTCTGACCTTGGACAATACTCCTCAGTCAGCAGAGCCTTGAACTCAGTCCAAGTCAAAGCATGAAGAGCCTCGCGAGTCTTCGCTCTTATTTGGGTGTTCCACCAAGTTAGGGCTCCCTTCTTGAAAGTACTTGAGGCATATTTAACCCACTGAGCTTCTGGGCAGTTGCATAGGTTTAGTGTGGCTTCTGTTTTCTCGAACCACTGAAGGAAACCTGTTGCTCCTTCGTTTCCAGCGAATTCAGTGGGTTTAGAGGCAACGAAGAGTTTGAAAGAGCTTTCAACTCCTCCAGGGTTGGAACCATCTCCTTCGGTGTTAGTTTGTATCATGGCTCGAGTTTGAACGGTTTCGTTAAGTTGATTGACCATAGTGGGAAGGAAGTTAGCCATTTGATGAGAGATGATAGTAGCCAATGCGGTGGGATCCATCTTCAGGAAATAAAAGATTCGAGTTAGATATGGAAATCATAAGATAAATAAATAATAGAATAACATTATTAATGTTTAAGCATTAAAATAACGTCGTTGACTAATCAGAACTCGGAGTTCGTTTCACGATTTTACTGAACTGCGTGTTTTAGCCTATAAGCGTCATTTCCCCGAAAGATCTCCCAGGTAAGAGAGGTGAGTCACTAGGACTACTTAAATACCAGGTCTTGCCTTAGCCTGAACCTTCCGAAGAGATAACCACTCTTCCAGATTACATGCAGCCCCGAAAACCATTACGCGAACTCGTTGTCCCGAAGAGAGTGTTCAAAGATGAGAACATGAATCCTCAAGATGGAACTCTAATGCATGTCCAAAAATATGTCGACGAGTATGAGTTGCCCATGCCACGATAAAAGTTGACGAGAAAGAGTTTTAGACGAGAGAATCCAAATACCTAGGTCAGGAGTAGGGTTTATTATTTTTGGCCCTTAAGGTTATAGTCTAGATTATTGTTTTCTAATAACCTAATTCCCTATAACCAAGGCTCTGATACCAATTCTGTAACACCCCAACCGATGGCGGAAACATCAAGGTGTCACGAAATGAGTATAGAAGCACATAGATAAAAGGAAAAACCATATTTTATTATTTATTCAAATCTTAAAACGTCTATTACAAGGCATAAAATTTTAAAAGACATAAGATTTGCTAACTAGATCTCCAAACTTCTAGTCTCAATCAGGCTTGATTCTCATTTCCTGAAAAACATGCAAAGGGTCAACTACATATATAGTTGGTGAGTCATAGGTTTGTTAACAAAACAGTAATAATAACCGGTTGATAAACGTTTGCAAAGTCATACATGTTAAACTAAATATGCAAGTATTACCTAAATTAATCACATATTCGTCACTCAGTACATAAATGATGTTCAATTCCTCAAAGGAATCTCTACGATTATGATGTTCAGTTCCTCAAAGGAACCTCTACGATTATGATGTTCAGTTCCTCAAAGGAACCTCTACGACTATGATGCTCATGAGACTTACATGCACAGGTCCCTAGAATACGATATAATATAGATAAACACAAGCAATTTATTTAACAGTACTTGACTTTGCTTATTAAGAATAAATGATTTCAAAAATAGAGTCTCACAATGATTTCAATGATAACCATAAATAAGTATTTTGTTTGAAAACCAAATAATGATATAAACGTTTGTGCATGTTTTCCATCCCAAAAGATTTAAAGTAAAATGGGAACTATGAACTCACCTTAAGTAGTTGGTTGATTACTAGCTTGACGTAACGGGAAAGATTCAAGTTCGAGGGATTCCTAAATAAATGATGCAATTGGTTAACCTAATGTTACGATGACGAAGAATAGGATTTCTAGATGCCTAGGGTTTCGTTGGGATTGTTGACTTGAGGAAGATGACTTTATTTTCTCGATTTAGGTCTTTGGTGTACAAAACCGTTTGTGTTTATAGGAAAATATGAGGTTTGAAAATAATCATTTAAATAACTATATCGATAATTTGAAAAAATTATTTGACTAAGTAAATAGGTTGAAAATCGACTATAGTTAATAAGTATTTAGAAATATTATGTGGTTAGACTAAAAATATTTTAAATGAACTACTAATTAAATAAATAAAGGACTAGTAAATGAATGACGAAATAAATGAAATGATTTATTGTATAGATAAATAATTGAGTAAATGTTAAGTAATTGAATGAATGACGTTTAAATAAACAAATAATAAAAGAAATGTAACCGAATAAATGATTGACAAAATAATCACGTTGTTAACTAAATAACTAGGTGAGTAGTTATTAAACAATAGAATATCAAACAAATAAGTTATGACACAAAAAGAATTAACTAAATAAGTGGATGTTTTTATAAAAATGATTAGGCGTTCTAAAGAGTTTGTAAAGTTTATAAACTTAAGAAAAATTTATATTGTTTTTAGATGGTTTTATGGTTGAAAAATAGCAAAAAGATGGAGAATTAACAAAAAAAATTCGGAAAAAGCGTCCAGCAGGTTTCGAACCTGCGACCTTCAGGTTGGCAACAAGGGGATGGACCAGCTGGGCTACCAGTTCGCTGGTTTCCATCCTAGAAAACAAATTTATAACCTACTAGCGGCTGACTTCATCTTCTTCCCCAAAAACTAACCCGAAAACCCTAGTTTTTCTAACTCAAAATTGGACGTCTAAACGCGTTGGAGTCCAGAAATTAACTTAGGGGTTTTGATCTATGAAGAATTCCGAACAGAATGATGTAAAGATTACCTCGGGAAGTGACCGGAAAAACGAAAAGGCGGAGGTCGCCGGAGTTCGCGATGGCGGCGGCAGAAATCGCAAGACAGGGACGATTTTCAGTGAATTTCTCTTTGCTATGGATGCGCAAATGATCAGGGAGGCACGAGGGACAATTTATAGGATCGATTTCGCGAAGAACGTGAGTTAATTCGGGTTTGAATGTCCGAATTTATTCGCGAGTTAAGGTGATTAAACCGCGTTTTAATGTCGGTTTTCAGTCGTTAATGGTCATTAGATGAACGTTAGGGGGGTTTCTTGATTGAACATGGCGAAAAACGGACGTTTTTTGATGTTTGGGGGGCGATTCCGGCGAGTGGCGGCGGTCGCCGGCGGCGTCTTCGTCGGAAAAACGGGGCTGGTAAAAAAAAAAAATTTTATTATTATTTTTTATTTTTTTATTTACACATTAAAGTAATCCTTTTTATATGTTTCTAAAAATATATCAAATGTTTTATAAATCTATGTGTATTTTACTCTATAAACTATAAGTAATTAAATAAATATATATATTATATAACTTTTAGGAAAAATCATCAAGATTTTGTTTAAACGAAGTAAATGTGTCGTGATGACGAGTTTTATAAAAGTTTATGATATACTATAAAATCTCAAAAATTAATTCAAAATGAGTAAATGATTCAATTAATTAAGATTGTTACTTAATTCCAATAATATTATAATTGAATTAGACAAATAAATGAAAATTTTAAACAATGAATATGTTTCAAGAAATTAATAATTTAACTTAAATTACTAATTTAATTTAAAAATCAACTGTTAAATTTAAGTGAATAATCAATATAAAATTCAGATAAATGAATAATAAAGTTTAAAATTATTTAACTCAAGACTTTTATTAATACA
>JBCNJP010009975.1:0-25262 GCA_039602395.1 Deinandra increscens subsp. villosa | reverse complement strand
GGATGATAGGTGTTGGAGTTGAAATCGAATGGTTTCCCTTGAACATAGCTCACATCCTCCTGCCCGCTACTCATAGTAGGACACTGATTCGCATAGTGTCCCAACTCACTGCATGTTGCGCAAACTACAAATGATGACGCTGCTTTCGCTTCTTCACTACCACCACCGACACTGAGTTGTGTTAATTGTTTCTCCAACAAGGCACACTTCTTCTCCAAACTTTCATACTTCTCTTCCACACCATAATCCACTGCTTTTAATGCTGCTTTGGTCTTCTAGCGGATTGGGCATGTCTCCTTGATGTTGTAGACAAACGCTCCATGTGAGCCCAATCATCCGCTTCAGGATTTGTGAGAAACGTTCCATTGCTTATCGAAAGCAAATCCCGAGCATCATCCTGCAATAAACCATCATAAAAACAATGAATTAGATCCCACATTTCAAAACCATGATGAGGACATTTTCGTAAAAGTTCTTTAAATCTAGTAAAAGCTTCATGAAAATGCTCCCCTGATGATTGCTGAAAACCTCTGATAGCTGCTCGGCCCTCACTGGTCTTGCTCATTGGATAATACTCATCCAAGAACGCTTCTTGCAACTCCGCCCATGTATGGATGCTTGCGGCGGGTAGACTATCAAACCACCGGCGGGCTCGATCCTTGAGTGTGAAAGAGAACATCATCAGTTTAACATCGTCAGTTGTGAAACCTGTTGCCCTGATTGTGCTGCAAGTAGATTCAAACGATTTTATGTGAAGATAAGTCTCCTCCGACCTCTTCCCATAAAACTCTGGCAAAACCCCCAAGTACTGAGGTTTCACTTCAAATGCCTTGTTGTTCTGAGAGACCGGAGTTACAACTGCTGACGAACTTGGCATAATGATCGGCTTGAAATGGCTCTCAACTCCTTGTGCTCGGGCTGGTGTCACTATCCTCGGTACCCCTCCTTCCATGTGAATTTGATTCCTCCCTTGATTATTAGGGACATGTGGTACACCCCTTGGAGGTTGATTCTGGCGCACTGGTTGAGGGTGAACCGGAGGTTGTTGTCGTCGTGGGTTAGCTGGGACCTCCGGTTGACCTCTATATGGGTACCCATTGTCTTCATCAGGCTCGTACCACTCTTGGTCCCATTGCTCGTCCTGTTGCTGACAATCTTGCTGTCCTCCATTGTCTGCGGCTCCATACCCGTATCTTTGTTGATCGAACATCGGGTTTTGCCAAATGTTGGCCTGGTTGGCAGGGTAGAATTGTTGAGGGGGTGGTTGTTGTGGTGCTCGGCGAAATTGGGGTGGTTGCTGTGGTGGTTGCTGTGGTGGTGGAATCGGGTGTTGACCTCTGTAACGGAGGTCTTCTGCGTCATGATGTGACGACCGAGCTGAGTGGTGTGAGTTTGGTCGCCCATTGAGTGGGTCATCAAGGTTTGGATATGGTTGTCTCTGAAAGGCTGGATCATTTTGTGGGTTTTGTGGCTGAACTTGCGGGTCTTATGGTTGGTTTTGGAGATTGGGGTCAATTTGGGGTGGGATGACTGGTTGTTGTTGTTGGTTTTGTGGCTGGTTCTCCATGTTTCTCCTGCTTCTTTGCTCTGCTCGGTTATGCCGAGCTGTATGCTCAATTTCTGGATTATAAATTAGCGGTGATTGCTTTTGTGAATGCCTAGTATGCATAAAACTTGCACAAACCTGCAAAACAGCCAAAACAAAGCAAACGGGTTACGTAGCACTGCTCTAGAGGTTGCAAGGAACACGTTAGAAGCAACGAAACACAAAGTTGGGGGGCCAAAAATTGAAAAAACTTTCTGTCCAAATAGCTCCTATCGTGGCGCGAGGCTTGTGGGTGGGGTCTCGCGACACGATGCAGCTCCAAACTCCGAATTTTTTAAATTTTTTTTTAAATCAAAACATAATAAAATGCAGGGAACGAGAATAAAACACTATTTTTGGATTTTTGAAATTTTTAGAAAAATTTAAAAACAATTAAATCAACTAACAAACAAGCGCACGATTCCCCGGCAACGGCACCAATTTGATAACGGGTTGTCAGGCCGTCTCAAATCCCCAACGAATTTAAGATTTGCAGTAGTGGAAGTCAGGGTATCGAACCAAGGGAATTAGTGGTTACTTGCTAATTGATTAACTAAGAGCTAAATTAAATCTAAATTACGTTGACCTAAAAACAAAAATGGAAAAGTGCCTCTTAGCTGTAAACTTTGGATTGATTGATTTAACACTAAATTACTAGAACTAAATTATGCTAACAAATGTTGATTTTAACTTATATGAATTAAAGGTAACCACTTCAAGATCCGGTTTCGTGAATTACTGATTTCGCACTCCGGGAATTTAACATAGAAACCACATAGACATGGCTGTGCTAAAATTCATTCAACCTAACTAATCAATTATTATGAACGTACTTAGTATAGTCCTAGAGCTATGCAATTAAGGTAGTCCGGGAGCGGGGGGTACGAACACAACAATTAATCAGAAACATCAAACAATCAAACACTGAATTAACGATTGTCACGAGTCAAGAATTCATCCAATGTCACAAACCCTAGCTTGAAATCAGAAAACACTAACCTTCACTTAAAGTGATTACAAGAGAATTAGCCGGACATGCCAAAAGTCAAAAACATGGAAATCAAAGAAAACGCCATTGGAAAGCTTGTCAAATGCTTGATATTCTTCACCGAAGGCTTGGAAATCTCCTGGAATTCGTAACCAGCACCCCAAAGTCGTCAATAAGGTAGAAGAGACGAATGAATGGCCTTACATTGGCTTAAATAGCCAAACCCTAATTTTTGGCCGACATAGCACCCATATCGTGGCGCGACGATCTCTCCTCCAAATGCTCGCGCCACGAGCTCGCCAAAATAGTCGGGCTCCTCTACTCAACATGCGTCATGTCGCGAGGAGCAAGGCTCAACCCTCGCGACACGATCTGACCTTGAAACCAGAATTCTTTTAATCTTCAATACTTCAATCCGACCGATTTCATCACGTTAACGTACAAACCTGAAATAAACGAAACTATACAAAGTGATATGTTCCCGACTGAATATAAACCATAAAAACAGGGAATTAAGGATATTAACACACTATAAATCACTAAGACATCAACCATAGTGGGTAGAAAAAGGATAAGTCCTCACCTCATGAGGGAATAAATGGGTTCTCTCATAGAGGGGAAGAGGAAGTGGCTTAGTCAACCAAATTGGGTTGATTTGCCTACACTCCTCATGCTTTAGCCATCGGATAATTGATCCGAAGATGCCTCAAGGGCTAATTGGGTCCTTGGTGGATGGCAAGGATGACTATACACAAATGTAAGATGTCCAATTCTAATTAGCGTTCTAGAATTCTTACATAGGTGACATGAATCTGTTATAATTGGAATGCTCCCTAAGGGTTATTGAAATTCATGTGGTATTAAGGGTAGGAGTCATGTTGCAATCTGGTATATTGTGATCATGTCAATTATTGAATGTCCAATGTTGGGTTCATTTGTAATCTCGGATGATTGGTGGCATGGGTTAGCTCTTAACGGGTCAACCGGGTAAGTAAAGGCAAGGTAACGACGGGTGTTTGGTTCGTGTCTAAATTTTAGAGTTCTAACAAGTTTTTAGAGCTCAAATTATGTGTTGTTAACTTAATAAATGGTGGGAATCGAATCTGGATTGAACGAGCGGAAAAAGAACCGAAACGGGGTACCAAAACTACAGGTACCACCGTAGCTTACGGTGGCCACCGTAAGCTACGGTGGCCCTGCAGCTTTGGCACCAACCGTAGCCCAAATTTAAAGCCACCGTAAGCTAGCTGGAGCCACCGTAAGCTACGGTGGCCAGCGTAGCTTACGGTGGTGCTGCCTAATTTTTGAAATTTCGCCTTCGTTTTAATGCCTAAATGTCGTTCCAACTTGCATTAATGTTATATACTAATGTGGTGTAATTGCACGCAGGTAAAGGTGCCATGTAGACGCGAATCTTCTCAAGCTCAAGACGAACCGAACACTCGAATTGCCGACTCTTTTGATGATCATGGCTTGTCGTAGCCATCTTTTGAAAATAATTGAACTAGTATTAACTTGTATTCAGCACTCACTTGGTTTTGTATATGGTTTCTATTCAAGTGTTGATGTTACAAACCGTTATATTCGAACGAAATTTTCTGGGACCACTTTTCACGTTAAATATCCGTTAACGAAATGGCAAAATAATCAGCGTTATTACAAGTTGGTATCAGAGCCGAGGTTTGAGGGATTCAAGTGTAGTTGACCCTTGAACTCAAACCCGTGCTCGAGATAATGGCCAAGTGTTCGGTTCGAGCTTCCACGGAGATTCGGGTACGTGTTAAATTCTAAATGGATGTATGATTATAGTTCTAGTGTGTGTGTTATGGAAGGTAACTAAGGGTGCATAATTGATGCACAACTTGGTAATTTCAGATTGTCAAAGGGGATGGTGAATTGAACCGGAACCGAAAATGCGTAAGATGCAAGAATAGTTTAAAAAGGGGTTATGGAATTTGCCATAAACCCGTGACCTTTATGGGTGACACCCTTGGAAATAGCCATGGGAAGTCCACAACAACCCTACTCTAGGCAAGGGGAAATTGATATGTGAACTAACTTGTCGAATTAAACTCTGTAGTGGCATGACGAACCAAACTGGGGATGGCATGACCGAGGAGCAGAGAGAGGAGGCCCTTCGCGCCCGAATTACTGAAGAAGTCGGGAAGGCTATTGATGCCGCCCTCCCGGAATATGTGCACAAGATCCAAGAGGATCTTCTTAAAACCATGAATGAAAAGTTTGATGAGCTAAAAGGGGTTCTTCTAAATCGAAGGGAACCGGAAAAGGCGAAGAAACGTTGTTCTTTTAACAAGTTCATGGCTTGCAAACCCCCTCACTATTCGGGTGAGGTGGATCCTATTGCTTGCCATCGGTGGATCACCAACGTGGAGGGTGTATTCCGTCGGACCCATTGTGAAGAAGATGATCAAGTGAGTTATGCCACGGGTCTACTTCGGGACCGGGCGAAAGATTGGTGGGACGCAAAAGCCCAAGAAAAAGGGGACGTTGCGATTAATGCACTGACGTGGCCCGAATTCAAAGAAATCTTTACTGAACATCATTGCCCGAAGGCAATGGTGAACAAACTCAAGCAGGAGTTTCTCAAATTGGAGCAGACCGATGACCAAACGGTAGATCAAATCACGGGGATCTACCTTGATCGGGTCAGGTTCTGTACAGATGTGTTGCCTACCAAAGGGGCAAGGATGTTCTTCTATAGGAACATGCTAAAGCCCAAGATTAAGGACTTCGTGCCCCTAACGAGCTTCAATACGGTGGAAGAAATGATTAACGCTGCGAGGGCTTGAGAACTTGATGTCATTTGACAAGAGAAAGTCTGTGAATGAAGAGGGCCTGTTGAGGCGCAGTCGAGCCCTTCAAAAAAGCAGAAGAAGGGAGAATTCCCCAAGAAGAAAGAGTTTAAAGGGAGAAGCTCCAAGTGTAATATTTGTGGGAGGGGGCATTCGGGCGAGTGCCTCTTCAAAGATCGACCATGTTTGAATTGTGGCAAAAAGGGCCACCTTGTATCCAATTGCCCCTCTGAAGTAGTTAGATGCTTCAACTGCTATCAGACGGGTCATAAGAAGCCGAACTGCCCAAAATTGATGGGTGAAGGGTCAAGGAGTGGGGCAATTGAACCGGAACCGAAAATGCGTAAGATGCAAGAATAGTTTAAAAAGGGGTTATGGAATTTGCCATAAACCCGTGACCTTTATGGGTGACACCCTTGGAAATAGCCATGGGAAGTCCACAACAACCCTGCTCTAGGCAAGGGGAAATTGATATGTGAACTAACTTGTCGAATTAAACTCTGTAGTGGCATGACGAACCAAACTGGGGATGGCATGACCGAGGAGCAGAGAGAGGAGGCCCTTCGCGCCCGAATTACTGAAGAAGTCTAGAAGGCTATTGATGCCGCCCTCCCGGAATATGTGCACAAGATCCAAGAGGATCTTCTTAAAACCATGAATGAAAAGTTTGATGAGCTAAAAGGGGTTCTTCTAAATCGAAGGGAACCGGAAAAGGCGAAGAAACGTTGTTCTTTTAACAAGTTCATGGCTTGCAAACCCCCTCACTATTCGGGTGAGGTGGATCCTATTGCTTGCCATCGGTGGATCACCAACGTGGAGGGTGTATTCCGCCGGACCCATTGTGAAGAAGATGATCAAGTGAGTTATGCCACGGGTCTACTTCGGGACCGGGCGAAAGATTGGTGGGACGCAAAGGCCCAAGAAAAAGGGGACGTTGCGATTAATGCACTGACGTGGCCCGAATTCAAAGAAATCTTTACTGAACATCATTGCCCGAAGGCAATGGTGAACAAACTCAAGCAGGAGTTTCTCAAATTGGAGCAGACCCATGACCAAACGGTAGATCAAATCACGGGGATCTACCTTGATCGGGTCAGGTTCTGTGCAGATGTGTTGCCTACCGAAGGGGCAAGGATGTTCTTCTATAGGAACATGCTAAAGCCCAAGATTAAGGACTTCGTGCCCCTAACAAGCTTCAATACGGTGGAAGAAATGATTAACGCTGCGAGGGCTTGAGAACTTGATGTCATTCGACAAGAGGAAGTCCGTGAATGAAGAGGGCCTGTTGAGGCGCAGTCGAGCCCTTCAAAAAAGCAGAAGAAGGGAGAATTCCCCAAGAAGAAAGAGTTTAAAGGGAGAAGCTCCAAGTGTAATATTTGTGGGAGGGGGCATTCGGGCGAGTGCCTCTTCAAAGATCGACCATGTTTGAATTGTGGCAAAAAGGGCCACCTTGTCTCCAATTGCCCCTCTGAAGTAGTTAGATGCTTCAACTGCTATCAGTCGGGTCATAAGAAGCCGAACTGCCCAAAATTGATGGGTGAAGGGTCAAGGAGTGGGGGAATTGAACCGGAACCGAAAATGCGTAAGATGCAAGAATAGTTTAAAAAGGGGTTATGGAATTTGCCATAAACCCGTGACCTTTATGGGTGACACCCTTGGAAATAGCCATGGGAAGTCCACAACAACCCTGCTCTAGGCAAGGGGAAATTGATATGTGAACTAACTTGTCGAATTAAATTCTGTAGTGGCATGACGAACCAAACTGGGGATGGCATGACCGAGGAGCAGAGAGAGGAGGCCCTTCGCGCCCGAATTACTGAAGAAGTCGGGAAGGCTATTGATGCCGCCCTCCCGGAATATGTGCACAAGATCCAAGAGGATCTTCTTAAAACCATGAATGAAAAGTTTGATGAGCTAAAAGGGGTTCTTCTAAATCGAAGGGAACCGGAAAAGGCGAAGAAACTTTGTTCTTTTAACAAGTTCGTGGCTTGCAAACCCCCTCACTATTCGGGTGAGGTGGATCCTATTGCTTGCCATCGGTGGATCACCAACGTGGAGGGTGTATTCCGCCGGACCCATTGTGAAGAAGATGATCAAGTGAGTTATGCCACGGGTCTACTTCGGGACCGGGCGAAAGATTGGTGGGACGCAAAGGCCCAAGAAAAAGGGGACGTTGCGATTAATGCACTGACGTGGCCCGAATTCAAAGAAATCTTTACTGAACATCATTGCCCGAAGGCAATGGTGAACAAACTCAAGCAGGAGTTTCTCAAATTGGAGCAGACCCATGACCAAACGGTAGATCAAATCACGGGGATCTACCTTGATCGGGTCAGGTTCTGTGCAGATCTGTTGCCTCCCGAAGGGGCAAGGATGTTCTTCTATAGGAACATGCTAAAGCCCAAGATTAAGGACTTCGTGCCCCTAACAAGCTTCAATACGGTGGAAGAAATGATTAACGCTGCGAGGGCTTGAGAACTTGATGTCATTCGACAAGAGGAAGTCCGTGAATGAAGAGGGCCTGTTGAGGCGCAGTCGAGCCCTTCAAAAAAGCAGAAGAAGGGAGAATTCCCCAAGAAGAAAGAGTTTAAAGGGAGAAGCTCCAAGTGTAATATTTGTGGGAGGGGGCATTCGGGCGAGTGCCTCTTCAAAGATCGACCATGTTTGAATTGTGGCAAAAAGGGCCACCTTGTCTCCAATTGCCCCTCTGAAGTAGTTAGATGCTTCAACTGCTATCAGTCGGGTCATAAGAAGCCGAACTGCCCAAAATTGATGGGTGAAGGGTCAAGGAGTGGGGGAATTGAACCGGAACCGAAAATGCGTAAGATGCAAGAATAGTTTAAAAAGGGGTTATGGAATTTGCCATAAACCCGTGACCTTTATGGGTGACACCCTTGGAAATAGCCATGGGAAGTCCACAACAACCCTGCTCTAGGCAAGGGGAAATTGATATGTGAACTAACTTGTCGAATTAAATTCTGTAGTGGCATGACGAACCAAACTGGGGATGGCATGACCGAGGAGCAGAGAGAGGAGGCCCTTCGCGCCCGAATTACTGAAGAAGTCGGGAAGGCTATTGATGCCGCCCTCCCGGAATATGTGCACAAGATCCAAGAGGATCTTCTTAAAACCATGAATGAAAAGTTTGATGAGCTAAAAGGGGTTCTTCTAAATCGAAGGGAACCGGAAAAGGCGAAGAAACTTTGTTCTTTTAACAAGTTCGTGGCTTGCAAACCCCCTCACTATTCGGGTGAGGTGGATCCTATTGCTTGCCATCGGTGGATCACCAACGTGGAGGGTGTATTCCGCCGGACCCATTGTGAAGAAGATGATCAAGTGAGTTATGCCACGGGTCTACTTCGGGACCGGGCGAAAGATTGGTGGGACGCAAAGGCCCAAGAAAAAGGGGACGTTGCGATTAATGCACTGACGTGGCCCGAATTCAAAGAAATCTTTACTGAACATCATTGCCCGAAGGCAATGGTGAACAAACTCAAGCAGGAGTTTCTCAAATTGGAGCAGACCCATGACCAAACGGTAGATCAAATCACGGGGATCTACCTTGATCGGGTCAGGTTCTGTGCAGATGTGTTGCCTCCCGAAGGGGCAAGGATGTTCTTCTATAGGAACATGCTAAAGCCCAAGATTAAGGACTTCGTGCCCCTAACAAGCTTCAATACGGTGGAAGAAATGATTAACGCTGCGAGGGCTTGAGAACTTGATGTCATTCGACAAGAGGAAGTCCGTGAATGAAGAGGGCCTGTTGAGGCGCAGTCGAGCCCTTCAAAAAAGCAGAAGAAGGGAGAATTCCCCAAGAAGAAAGAGTTTAAAGGGAGAAGCTCCAAGTGTAATATTTGTGGGAGGGGGCATTCGGGCGAGTGCCTCTTCAAAGATCGACCATGTTTGAATTGTGGCAAAAAGGGCCACCTTGTCTCCAATTGCCCCTCTGAAGTAGTTAGATGCTTCAACTGCTATCAGACGGGTCATAAGAAGCCGAACTGCCCAAAATTGATGGGTGAAGGGTCAAGGAGTGGGGGAATTGAACCGGAACCGAAAATGCGTAAGATGCAAGAATAGTTTAAAAAGGGGTTATGGAATTTGCCATAAACCCGTGACCTTTATGGGTGACACCCTTGGAAATAACCATGGGAAGTCCACAACAACCCTGCTCTAGGCAAGGGGAAATTGATATGTGAACTAACTTGTCGAATTAAACTCTGTAGTGGCATGACGAACCAAACTGGGGATGGCATGACCGAGGAGCAGAGAGAGGAGGCCCTTCGCGCCCGAATTACTGAAGAAGTCGGGAAGGCTATTGATGCCGCCCTCCCGGAATATGTGCACAAGATCCAAGAGGATCTTCTTAAAACCATGAATGAAAAGTTTGATGAGCTAAAAGGGGTTCTTCTAAATCGAAGGGAACCGGAAAAGGCGAAGAAACGTTGTTCTTTTAACAAGTTCATGGCTTGCAAACCCCCTCACTATTCGGGTGAGGTGGATCTTATTGCTTGCCATCGGTGGATCACCAACGTGGAGGGTGTATTCCGCCGGACCCATTGTGAAGAAGATGATCAAGTGAGTTATGCCACGGGTCTACTTCGGGACCGGGCGAAAGATTGGTGGGACGCAAAAGCCCAAGAAAAAGGGGACGTTGCGATTAATGCACTGACGTGGCCCGAATTCAAAGAAATCTTTACTGAACATCATTGCCCGAAGGCAATGGTGAACAAACTCAAGCAGGAGTTTCTCAAATTGGAGCAGACCGATGACCAAACGGTAGATCAAATCACGGGGATCTACCTTGATCGGGTCAGGTTCTGTGCAGATGTGTTGCCTACCGAAGGGGCAAGGATGTTCTTCTATAGGAACATGCTAAAGCCCAAGATTAAGGACTTCGTGCCCCTAACGAGCTTCAATACGGTGGAAGAAATGATTAACGCTGCGAGGGCTTGAGAACTTGATGTCATTCGACAAGAGGAAGTCCGTGAATGAAGAGGGCCTGTTGAGGCGCAGTCGAGCCCTTCAAAAAAGCAGAAGAAGGGAGAATTCCCCAAGAAGAAAGAGTTTAAAGGGAGAAGCTCCAAGTGTAATATTTGTGGGAGGGGGCATTCGGGCGAGTGCCTCTTCAAAGATCGACCATGTTTGAATTGTGGCAAAAAGGGCCACCTTGTCTCCAATTGCCCCTCTGAAGTAGTTAGATGCTTCAACTGCTATCAGACGGGTCATAAGAAGCCGAACTGCCCAAAATTGATGGGTGAAGGGTCAAGGAGTGGGGGAAAAACTGAAATCCCGCGGTCCACCGGAAGGGCATTCCAACTAACGGCCGACGAGGCCAAGATTGACCCCAACGTCGTGTCAGGTACTTTTCTGATTAATTCGTTGTCTGCACGTGTGTTATTTGATACGGGTGCTAATAGGTCATTTGTCTCATTTGATTTTGTTAAGCACCCTTCATTTGTGATTGAAAAGTTACATGTACCCTTAGAATTAGAAGTTGCTAACGATAAATCTATACTTGTTTATGATGTATGTCGGGGATGCACGATCACCATCAACGGGGAGGAATACTCCATTGATCTCATCCTTATGGCTATGAGAGAGTTCAAGGTGGTGGTAGGAATGGATTGGCTATCCCGCCACCATGCAAGAGTAATATGTGATCACAAGACAATTGAACTCACGTCACCCAAGGGAGACAAAGTCATCATACTGGGTGACAAAAGCAGAATTCCCATAATATGCTCTATGCACAAAGCGAGAAAGTATATACAAAAGGGATGCCGAGCTTTTTTAGCTACGGTGACCGATACAAGAGCACAAGGACCGGTAATAGATGAGTTACCGGTAGTCCAAGAATTCAAAGATGTGTTCCCGGAAGACTTGCCGGGTATGCCTCCGGATAGAGAGGTGGAATTCAGAATTGACCTATTTCTGAATGCCAAGCCGGTAGCACGGGCACCATATCGGTTAGCCCCCCAGAGTTGCAAGAACTTAATACCCAAATCCAAGAGTTGCTGGACAAGGGGTTTATTAGGCCGAGTATCTCACCATGGGGAGCCCCGGTTCTATTCATAAAGAACAAAGATGGAAGTATGCGGATGTGCATCGATTACCGGGAGTTAAACAAAATCACGATGAAAAATCGATATCCATTGCCCCGGATTGACGACCTATTCGATCAGTTACAAGGGGCTAAGTGGTTCTCTAAGATCGATCTGCGGTCGGGGTACCATCAGCATAAGGTGAAAGAAGAGGACATCCCTAAGACTGCCTTTATAACTCGCTACGTTCACTACGAATTTTGTGTGATGTCCTTTGGGTTGACAAATGCACCGGCGGCCTTCATGGATTTAATGAACCGTGTGTGCAAACCCATGCTAGACAAATCGTTGATATTCTTCATTGACGATATTTTGATCTACTCTCGAAGCGAGGCCGAGCATGCCAAGCATTTATGAGAGGTACTTGAGAGACTACGAGTTGAGAAGTTGTATGCCAAGTTCTCTAAATGTGCATTTTGGCTAAGAGAAGTGCAATTTTTGGGCCATGTAATTGGTTCCGAAGGGATTAAGGTGGACCCGACTAAAGTTGAAGCGGTAACCTTATGGGAAGCTCCTAAGACTCCCACCGAGGTTAGGAGTTTCGTCGGGCTAGCAGGCTACTACCGGAGATTTATCCAAGATTTCTCGAAAATAGCCCAACCCTTAACGAAGCTGACTAAGAAAGAAACCAAGTTTGTATGGGGTACTGATCAAGAGGAGGCATTTCGAAACCTCAAACAAAAGCTTACTCAAGCCCCGGTTTTAACTCTGCCCGAGGGCAACGAGGATATGGTGGTTTACTCGGACGCGTCACAAGTTGGCCTCGGATGTGTATTGATGCAACGAGGAAAGGTGATCGCGTATGCATCTCGGCAACTAAAGGTGCACGAGCAAAACTACCCTACGCATGACCTAGAGTTGGCGGCGGTAGTGTTTGCCTTGAAGATTTGGCGACATTATTTGTATGGGGCCAAATGCACAATCTTCACCGATCACAAAAGCCTCAAGTACTTCTTCGACCAAAGGGACTTGAACATGAGGCAACGAAGATGGCTTGAGACGATCAAGGACTACGACTGCGAGATCCACTATCACCCGGGCAAGGCCAATGTGGTAGCCGATGCCCTAAGCCGAAAGGGGGACTATGCGCCCATTAGAGTGAGATCTATGCAACTTGTGGTGACCTCTAACTTGATAGCACGGATCAAGGAGGCCCAAATAGAAGCAGTCAAAGAAGAAAACTTGAAAAAGGAGCGAATTGTGGGCCAAGTGAAAGATCTAGTAGATGAAGAAAGTGGAATAAAGACTCGCTTTGGGCGAGTTTGGGTTCCCAACTCGTGCGATGTGAAGAATATGTTATTAGACGAGGCCCATAAGTCCCGGTACACCGTACACCCGGGGGCAACAAAGATGTATAACGATTTAAAGGCCAATTATTGGTGGCCCGGGATGAAACGCGACATAGTTAAGTACGTCGAGAGATGCTTGACTTGTCTACAAGTCAAGGCTAAGCATCAAATACCATACGGGAAGTTACAACCCTTGGAGATTCCCGTGTGGAAATGGGAACATGTAACTATGGATTTGGTAACTAAGCTGCCAAGAACGGCCAGAAACCATGATGCTATTTGTGGACCGGCTAACTAAAAAGTGCACACTTTCTCCCTATTCTGGAGAAGTACTCATCGGAGAAATTGGCCGATATTTACATTGACAAATTATGTCTCGCCACGGGGTACCGGTTTCCATAGTATCGGACCGAGACACCCGGTTCACATCGGAATTTTGGCAATGGTTCCAAGAGGAAATGGGGTCGAGATTACACCTCAGTATAGCATATCACCCCCAAACTGACGGCCAAAGCGAGAGGACCATCCAAACGTTGGAAGACATGCTTCGGGCATGAGTTATTGATTTTGGGGGGAATTGGGACCGACACTTGCCACTTGTAGAATTTGCCTACAATAATAGCTATCACTCAAGTATTGGGATGCCTCCGTTCGAGATGTTGTATGGTAGAAAGTGCAGAACACCCGTATATTGGGGTGAAGTGGGCTAACGCGAGCTAAGTAGCCGCGATGTGGTTCGGGCAACGTTGGCCAACATCGACATCGTGAGGGCACGATTAAAAGCCGCCCAAGATAGACAAAAATCTTATGCGGACAAGAGAAGGAGACCAATAGAGTTTCAAGAGGGAGACTATGTCATGTTAAAGGTCTCCCCGTGGAGAGGTGTAATTCGGTTTAGGAAGCGAGGCAAGCTAAGTCCTCGGTTCATTGGACCATTTAAAATCCTTGCGCGGGTAAGCAAGGTGGCTTACCAACTGGAGTTGCCGGAGGAGCTAAGCGGCATTCATAATACGTTCCACGTGTCCTATTTGAGGAAATGTCTTGCCGACGAGAGCTCCTATGTGCCACTCGATGACCTAGTGATTGATGATAAACCTAACTACATTGTGAGACCTATTGCGATCCTCGATCGTAAGGTTAAACGGTTGAGAAATAGAGAAGTGAACCAAGTGAAGGTTCAATGGGAGCGTAGGAAAGGATCGGATCTAACTTGGGAATCTGAGGAAGAAATGCAACGCTACTATCCCCACTTATTCGGTACATGATTTCGTTTCGGGGACTAAACTCCCTTAAGGGGGTGGAGTTGTAACATCCCGAGTTTTAATATATGAAAATTTTCGTTAACATTTAACCGAGTCTTGTTATGTGACTAAATTGTTCCTTATATGTTATAGTACTTGCCATATTATAGAAACTTGGGGGTTAAATGTGAAATGTTAAGGTTTAATTAGAGATTTAACCAAAACCTAAACTAGAGGGGCCAGGAATGTAAATATGGGATTCATGCCTAAACAAAATAGGGAGAATTGGGGAGGGGATCGCAGGTTACGATCTGGAGAGGAACCCAACCCCTCCCAAGCTCTTAATCACGAAAATCCTCAAGAATAAGGGGCCAGGCTGCGAAATTGATCATCTTTTCCAAGTATTGGAGGGATTTTCAAGTCTCCTACACTTAATTGAAGCTAGTAGGTAAGCCATTTCTTAGTTGCATGTGTTTGGGTCGAAAATGGGATCCTCAAATCTGTGGATTCGATGTTGATTCTGAATCCTAAGGTGTTAGGAGGGTTGCATGTAGCCTAGATAACCAATTAATCTGATAATTGATGAAGTAGTTACTCAATTGATTTACTTGAACCCCCATGTTGACTAGCAACTTAGGATGAACATGAAATTGAATTAAATCGCGTAGGCCTAGCTAAATTGTTGGTTGATTATGTTGATACACGATAATTTATGATGGATTTGGGGTGGAATCCCCCAAAACACTTCAAATTGGCCAAATGGGTAAACCATGGGAATGGGTTGGGTGTGTGCATCAATGGATGCACACCATGTGTTTGATGAAATGTCTAGGTGACAAATTCTCATGGCATGATGATTAATTGGACATGAATTGGTGTTTGAATTATCATAGTAAGTGTAATTACTGAATTTTGATAATCCTAAGCATGTGTGACAATGTGAATTGTTTGACCCGTTTAGGGGTTGAAAGGTGAAAGAATGGCGATTAGATTGATGAACTTCCTAAATAATTATCGTGTTGTGCATATGGAATCTTGTTAAATGAAACTTGATAGTATGCCAACTAGGGAATGAATATGTAATTGCTTGACATCATGAAAATGGGTCTTGACTAGCTAATGACCTTATAGGCAATCAAGGGTTTGAAGGAGGCAATCAAGCACACGCTAGCGGTAGTGGATCGTCAAGCAATCGAGGTAACGTACATATTGTTCGTTATACTAGTAAGTACTAATCATAGACATCTTACATTTGGTTATGGACCATAGTGGGTAGAAAAAGGATAAGTCCTCACCTCATGAGGGAATAAATGGGTTCTCTCATAGAGGGGAAGAGGAAGTGGCTTAGTCAACCAAATTGGGTTGATTTACCTACACTCCTCATGCTTTAGCCATCGGATAATTGATCCGAAGATGCCTCAAGGGCTAATTGGGTCCTTGGTGGATGGCAAGGATGACTATACACAAATGTAAGTTGTCCAATTCTAATTAGCGTTCTAGAATTCTTACATAGGTGACATGAATCTGTTATAATTGGAATGCTCCCTAAGGGTTATTGAAATTCATGTGGTATTAAGGGTAGGAGTCATGTTGCAATCTGGTATATTGTGATCATGTCAATTATTGAATGTCCAATGTTGGGTTCATTTGTAATCTCGGACGATTGGTGGCATGGGTTAGCTCTTAACGGGTCAACCGGGTAAGTAAAGGCAAGGTAACGACGGGTGTTTGGTTCGTGTCTAAATTTTAGAGTTCTAACAAGTTTTTAGAGCTCAAATTATGTGTTGTTAACTTAATAAATGGTGGGAATCGAATCTGGATTGAACGAGCGGAAAAAGAACCGAAACGGGGTACCAAAACTACAGGTACCACCGTAGCTTACGGTGGCCACCGTAAGCTACGGTGGCCCTGCAGCTTTGGCACCAACCGTAGCCCAGTTTAAATCCACCGTAAGCTAGCTGGAGCCACCGTAAGCTACGGTGGCCAGCGTAGCTTACGGTGGTGCTGCCTAATTTTTGAAATTTCGCCTCCGTTTTAATGCCTAAATGTCGTTCCAACTTGCATTAATGTTATATACTAATGTGGTGTAATTGCACGCAGGTAAAGGTGCCATGTAGACGCGAATCTTCTCGAGCTCAAGACGAACCAAACACTCGAATTGCCGACTCTTTTGATGATTATGGCTTGTCGTAGCCATCTTTTGAAAATAATTGAACTAGTATTAACTTGTATTCAGCACTCACTTGGTTTTGTATATGGTTTCTATTCAAGTGTTGATGTTACAAACCGTTATATTCGAACGAAATTTTCTGGGACCACTTTTCACGTTAAATATCCGTTAACGAAATGGCAAAATAATCAGGGTTGTTACAAGAAATCACCACCGCCACCCCCAACTATGAACCTAATTTCTGACAACACTCCCTCATGCACATTTTATGACACGCTATGCACATTTTATGACACGATTTTTTAACGGATGGAGTGTTGTCAGAAATTAGGTTCATAGTTGGGGGTGGCGGTGGTGATTTCTTTAGTTGGGAGTGATCCCGGCCAATAAGTGATAGTTGGGATTAATTCAAGCCAATAACCCTATTAATAATGGCATGTCAATTTGCTTTCGTCGGGGTCAGTATTCTTCTGAACATCAAAAGGGCCAACATCTCTACCCGTCTTATAGGATTGGAACTTAAGGGTGCATTTAGTTTCTGGTAAATCTTTTTTCTATTTAAAATTATCATACATAACCGATGCATTATGCAAACACTTGACACACATGTTACAAGTGTCGTGTGATAACATTGGATTTTGTAACTACTAGCTAACTTCGTATATATGTTTCAGAAATTGTAAAGGCCTTGTAAAATGTAAATCATTGTCTGTATGTAAAGTTTTGTGCCTCATTAAAGGAAGTGTTTTCTCTTTGACTTTTTTATGTATTGTGTTTCTTAGATTGGGGAAATAAAGTACAATACGCATATGATAATTCTAATGAAAATAGTGAAGAATGTGAGCAACTTACATGGCAAACTTCATTTTTCGGTCGGGACCCGAAGCAGTGTTGTATCAATGTAAACTTGTGTGGTTAACTTTGGAATCTTAATTATTAGTTCCGTCAAACGCAATTTGCAATATATATATATATATATATATATATATATATATATATATATATATATATATATATGAAATGCATTATTTTGCTATAAGTGTATTTTTATTTTATATTATCAGGTTAATTGTCATTTAATGTAGAAATTAGTGATTCTATTAGAATTCATTTTTTTATTTTTAAATCCATGACGTGCAAAAATGCGTGTCATAAGCAGATTTATGATGGGGCTTCCTTGACGTGTATTTTATGACACGCATTACGCGTCATAAAATATGCGTCATACAAGGATGGCACGCATTTTGCGTGTCATAAAGCTTCTTGACACGGCTTTACTTGACACATAAATGCGTGTCATCTGGATCCTTTCTTGACATACATTGCGCGTCAAGAAAACTGTTTTTTGTAGTAGTGCCTATTGCCATCCATAATTGGTAAGGATATCAAAAAGATGAGAAACATCTTTATTATGGTTTTCCTATGAATAACAAAATTAACTTCAAAATCAAAACAAAGCCAATACTCACAATGTGAATATTTGAAAAGGTTAGCGGTAGAATCAGAACCGTAGTCGTTGATGAATTAAAGTCACTTAAGTATACTCGAAATTGAGGTGTCAATGTACATATATTGTTTACATCACAAATTCAACAACAGTAAATCAAAGGTTCCTGATAAGTATTGAGGATCTCTCTGAAGTTAAAAACATGGACCAGTACACTTATATGATTGATATGCTGGACAAAACTAAACAAGAGTGGCATGAGGATCAATTTAATGGTCCTTTGACCTTACTCACGGTATGTTTTATTCAAAAACACAAAATGTAGAATATCTTTATGATGAAGAAATAGTAGTAATGTTCAATAATGTTTTTAAACACATGTGTTGTATACGCATGAGTGGCAAAAAAGGCACAACGCACTAATTGATCCGGAACAAACACCAACAATACTATACATTTCAGATAGAACCTTAGAGATGATGCAGGAATATTTGTACGATAACGGCCCACTAACTAATGTGGAAGATGAAGATGATGAGGAAGCTGATATCAGAAAAGAAAAAGATGCAGCAACATCACTACAAACAATGAAGTCAGCTGAAGTGGTGGGAAACTCACCTCAAACAATGAAGGCCCCTGAAGTGATGGAAACATCAACTCAAGTAATGAAACTTTCACGCAGGATATAATTGACCTAGGATGTTATTTCCGGTGAGAAAGACTAGCATAGGCGAGAAGCTGCGACCTAGGGTGTTTATCCGGAAGATTTATAGTTCTCTCGCAACTTTTTGAGTTCCTCCAGAACTATTTCGGTTACTCCGAAACTTTTCAAGTTCCCTCGGAAGACCAAGTTGCAGTAATTTATAGTTCCCATGGAGATTTTGAGTTCCTCTGAAACTTCTGAGTTACTTCAGAACTTTCATGTTACTCCGGAACTATCGAGTTTCATCTAACCAAATCTCAAACTCAAGGACTATGAAATTCCCAACAATCTCCCCCTATTTGGTAGATGAACGAACGAATAAATAACTCAACTCTTGTGACAATCGGTTCCCTTGTATTCTTGCAACTTGACTTCAAGAAAATCTTCATATGGTTTTAAATCTTTTATTTAACCATTCTCCTTTGTGAAGCTCCCCCTATGATAAAGAGTTGTCCTTCTTCCGCCCGAAACCAATAAAAAGGCCCATAGGGTGTTTACCAAAATTAACAAGCACACTACTCCAAGGATGTCACCATCATCCTAAGTGTTGTTAAAGGTAAACAAGATAAAGGATCAAGGATAAGTTAGAGACTTAATTCCATAATTCAACCGTCTTGTGAATACCAAACCGATGCATCACTCAAAGATAGTACCACTTCAAATAAATTAGCTCAACAAGTCACAAGCTTCTAACTTTGCCTTTATTTTTACCATATCAAGGATGGCTTAAGGAATCTTAAAAAATTAGAACTTAATCCATCATTCGCAAACAAATTTCTTCAATGTAGATAATCCCAATTTTGTGCACATTCTTCAATTTTCAACCAACTTCTAAACACTTCTGCTTATAACGAAGAGAGTCTCAAATAGAAAAATAATTTGTAATCTACAAGTGTACCTTGTTTGTACATCATTTGTGGCGATGGATTTTAACGGTTTACACCCCGTTAGACTTGTAGTAATTTTCAGCAATTAACAGCAGCCCACTGTTAATTAATTCTGCCCAATTCTGTCCATTTATTCTTCTGCCCAATTTTGTCTAAATCTTGACTGCCCAAGAGATAGAAAATAGATAGGCTAGCCCAAACAGATTAATGATATTCAGGCCCAGTTCGAATTCTAATAGTCAGCAGCCCAATAGAAGAATTAATCAGGCCCATATAAATTATATAAAGCAGCAGCCCAGCCAAAAAATAAAGAGAGCAGCAGGCCCACATCGGTTAGTTTTAAACTGCTAAATAAAAGAGTGATTCTCTTTCCTTTTGTGCCCTAAACAAAACAAACAGAAGCAGCAGCAGCCCCCTCGCCGGCGGCTACCAGAGTTATTTTCCGGCGACCTAGGATGTTATTTCCGGTGAGAAAGACTAGCATAGGCGAGAAGCTGCGACCTAGGGTGTTCATCCGGAAGATTTTGAGTTCTCTCGGAACTTTTTGAGTTCCTCCGGAACTATTCCGGTTACTCCGAAACTTTTCAAGTTCCCTCGGAAGACCAAGTTGCAGCAATTTATAGTTCCCACGGAGATTTTGAGTTCCTCTGAAACTTCTGAGTTACTTCGGAACTTTCATGTTACTCAGCACACAACTAACGGAGTTAGTGAAAAATTAACGGCGGCCCAATGAATTCCAAGACCCAAATAATTGGGATTATTGTAGGCCAATATTAGAACTCGGATTATTATCCGCCAATACCCAATAACTTGGATTATTTAATTACAATTTTCCTATATTCAAAATACAAGTTTTTTTATGTTTTTATTTTTTAATTTTTTTTATTTTTTATTTTTTACCACCGGATCGATGAGAACAAATAAAATTTCCCATATCGTGAGGTAAAAGCTATACATTGCACAAGTCAAACCCTTTTAGCGTAAGTGAACGTTACCCAGCTTTCATACTTCAATCACAAGTTATATACAAAGAGATTACAGTATAAATAAGCCATTTGCATCTCCATTTTCTATGTACATGCAATTAATAAGTAACCTACAAATTAAAACCTATGAAAATGTCAAGTATGAAAACCCCGATTCTAATTGTTGTAACAGCCATTGCTATTTCTAGTCTACTCATACAAGTGAAGGCGGCTTATTCAAGTTCTTACTGTGGTCCTTGGTCCCGCTGCACGGGGCAAACCCTTTATTGCCCTTCAGAATGCCCCTCCAGCGACTCCAACGAACCCAAGGCTAAAGTTTGTCGTATCGATTGCTATTCCCCTAAATGCAAGGCCGAATGCAAACGTACGTAATCATATCTTTCATCTCCTCAGTTTATATATATTTGCTATTCTACATATATATTTTACTATTTTAAAAATATATATACAAATACAATTCATCAAGTGGCCTGTGAATAGTAAGTTACAACATAAAAAGCAAAATAAATGCTTACTGATTGACATGTGATATGTGTGTTATTCTAGAACGTAAACCAAATTGTAACAGCCCAGGATCAGCATGCTACGACCCACGGTTCATCGGTGGAGACGGCATTGTGTTCTACTTTCACGGGAAGGTCAACCAGCATTTCGCCTTGATCTCAGACGCTAACCTACAAATCAACGGTCGGTTCATTGGCCACCGGCCAACAGGCCGATCCAGGGACTTCACGTGGATCCAAGCACTGGGTCTCCTCTTCAACTCCCATAGTTTCTCTCTAGAAGCGACTAAATCTGCCACCTGGGACGGAGGAATCGACCACCTCAAGTTCTCCTACGACGGAGAAGATATCGCCTTACCAATCGGCGGTCTCTCCACATGGAAGTCCCCCGAGGATGAGGACGAAATCAAAGTGGAGAGGACTTCCGGGGTGAACAGCGTGATGGTCACCGTTCCGGGAGTGGTGGAGATTTTGGTAAATGTGGTGCCTGTGACGGCGGAAGATGACAGAGTCCATGGCTACAGAGTTCCTTCGGATGACTGCTTTGCCCACTTGGAGCTTCAGTTCAGGTTTGCTGGACTTTCGGATGGCGTTGAGGGAGTGTTGGGGAGGACATATCAACCTGACTTTAAGAATCCGGCGAAGCCAGGGGTGGCTATGGCCGTGGTGGGAGGAGAAGACAGGTATAAAACCACCTCTTTGTTGTCGGCTGATTGCACAGACTGCGTGTTCGTCAGTAGTGATCATGTTGTTGCAGAGAAAGAGAAGCAAAAGGTTACATTGGATTGTTCCGCCAAAGGGTTGTTCCATGGAAACGGGATTGTTTGCAAGAAATGATCATCAGGAGGAACAACTGAAAGATCTAAATTATGCCTTAATCATTAAATAAAATCATTATAAAAAATGATTAATAAATCCTTGTACGATCAATCCCGGGCCTTACTTTAAAGGCGTTAATTAATGAAATTGCATTGTTACTTCAATACCACGTCACAATGTTAAGAGTAAGATTATGTGTATACTGACTGTATAGTGTCACGATGATGCTACATATTCGATCTGCTGCTGCAATGAACTTTCTCTCTGTCTTTTAATCATGATCTTTAATTTATATAAACCTATTAAAATTAGGAAAAATGGATATAGATAAACCTAACTATTGGCTATTGGCCGGTAATAATCCAAACTACATTTTTGTCCTACAACAGTCAGACTGCGTAGATTCCTAATATGTAAAAATCTAAACCTAAGGGTTTATTTTGTCATGTTTGTGAACTTCTAAACCTAATATGAGAATTTCAAAACCCCAAGGGTTCATTTCTAAAAACCTCCACCACCAACACCTAATCCGGCGGTCACCACCATCAACCTCACTAATCCGGTCGGTCACCACCATCCAACGACCATCCAAGTTCAACAAAACCGGACCCCCTTGCAGTGATCTCATTCCATTCGAATCTGTAAGAATAACGTCACAGCCCACTTAAAATCAAACAAATGAAATGAAAAACCTAACCGCCGCCGATCCTATAAGGTTGTTCGCGTACGAGAAAAAAACAAGGAGAAGAGCAGAGGTAGTCGGAGCTAGGCTGGAGGTCGCTGCAGGTTCGCCGGTTGGTGGAATCGCCGGAGAACGACCAGAGATTGCTGGCAGAGGGCCGACTCCCTTCTCTTCTCCTTTCTTTCTTTTCTCTTTATTTCGGCCACGGTGGTAGCTTGCTGCAATTTTGCGAGCAACCCTTCCGATTGTAATCGAAGAGTAATCTGAAGCGTTGGATGAGGGTTATCGTGAAGGAATCACAGGTTGTAATCGAAGAGTGATGATGGAGCCAGTCATACCTGATGTGAGTCGCCGGAAGGATGTTGCCGTCGGAAGGATGTAGTCGCCGGAAATACGAGAGAGAGCCGGAAAATGAAGGTGTTTGGTTCAGTCGACGAAGAAGAGGGTGGGTAGGTGGGGATTTTTGACAAAATTTTTATAATTAGTAAAATGACAAAATGAACCTTTAGGTTTAGAAATTTATAAATTACCCCCCCCCCCCCTCAATCTGATTATTATGAATCCACGTCAGCATTTACTAACGGTGTTAAATTTTTTAATGGAAAGATTATTAAAAAAAAACAGGGTGAATAGTTCTGACTGTTGTAGGACAAAAATGTAGTTTGAATTATTGTCGGCCAATAGGCAATAGTTAGGAGTATTTATATCCATTTTTCCTTAAAATTATATAATAATACTTTGATACAATCCAACCCGTCAA
This sequence comes from Deinandra increscens subsp. villosa, assembly GCA_039602395.1. Taxonomy (NCBI): domain Eukaryota; kingdom Viridiplantae; phylum Streptophyta; class Magnoliopsida; order Asterales; family Asteraceae; genus Deinandra; species Deinandra increscens. The sequence continues at coordinate 2,288 of JBCNJP010009975.1, read as the reverse complement.
ACCGGACCCATCTAATATCTATCCGTATCAGTGACAAACGCAGGAGGACTTCCAAGTTACCTAGCAGATTTTTAGATTGAAATTTCAAAAAGGGTTTCATCCCACACAAGTGACTTCACCTCAAATCTAGTTGAAAGTTTATTCCATTCCGATTATTTAGTGATAGCCTAGTTTTTAGATTTCAAATCGTATTTCAGTCTATTTAACAATCGTATGGAGTAAATGAAAGGAGGACAGAAAAGTCGATCATAGTCATGGTTCTTTCTAGTTTTTCTTTGGAGACCCTGATTCTTCTCGAAGTGCACCGTATCGAATAGGATGTTAACATACTTTCCCTTGCAATAGTTTAAGATGGCTTTCAGTTGTACAGTGCATTATATGGATTGCTTTGAATATGTGGAAGGCAACATTGGCCAACCACGCGTTGCGTTGATGGTGATGCAGAAATAAATTAGAGTGTGAGAAAATAACCGCATCATTAATAAAGATGTTCTGTAATGGATAAGGGAATTTTAGGTAAACCATAAACATCAACATTCCTAAGTACAAGAGTATTATAAGATAAACACACTGGCCAATATGTGAAATGCGAAGCGACATACGGGTACCGACAATAACACTCTATGTGCCTATGTATGGAACTCATGCATGGGCCAATTAAATTGATGTTTCGAGTTTCGAGAAATTGGAAATCGATTGAGCAAAATAGCGGATAAATCTGAAGTTGTGATACACTTTCATATCAAACAATTGGATACCAACCTTTGATCGGATAAAATTAGATTATGATTCAAGAATACATATGGAATTTTGAGTGATGTGTGTTATCAGAGGAACAGAATGATCGAATGAGTATTCCCAATGATCGATTCCAATATTAGGGGCTTGAGCATATAGATGACTGCGAATTTTGAACTAATTACATCTTAAGTCACTCAAATTTTGATTAGTGTAATTTCGGTCCGAAATAAAATTCTAAAGCATTTTCCATGAAGTACTTTGTTTAAAATTAAAATTTCCAAACTCGACCCTAGCCAGGGCCTCTACCCCTTAAACCTCGCTTTTCTCCGGGACGTTGCCCCCTTGAATCCCCGGCCTGTTAGTCCCAATGGCATTCAAGCAACCATACACTCTTGTTTGATAAACTCGGGTGTACATAACACTAGAGGTGTTCATAAACCGTCCAAACCTAGCCGATACGAAGAGATATTGGCTAATTTGAAAGTATATATATCTTCAAAACCGTATAAACTATTGAAACCGTCAAACAGCGAATTGCGTTTTCTACTAAAATGTATAAACCTGGCCGACCTTGAGTGTACATCATCTGATCCATGGGTTATCATTTTTAATTTGATGTAGTCTTTTTTTTTCTTACTGATAGAGTAAATCATCTCATCCAGCATATAACATATTTTTCTTGAAAGTTTGAATAGAGAATGTCAATCTTGTGAAAGTGAGTCTCGAACGAATAAGAATAATATGTAACGACTCTCTTTTATTAATTAAAAAATATAACTTTAAAAGTTTGATCCGCTTTGTTACTACCTAGTTCCTGATCGTTATGTGAAATATCGGGTACAAGACAAGTCATGGAAGAATGTTGCTGTTCGAACTGTTAGCGAACTCCAAGTTCGGACAGGTCCAAACTTGTCCGAACCTAAGGTTCGAACCATCGGGGTTTCAGCCATATAAATAGCTTGTCTTGTGTATGATTAACTACTTCTTGATAAATCTTCTATGTGTCTTTCTGGGTAAACTCTTTATGGTCTAATACAAGTCTCATTGTATTTACTCATCGTGTTCATCTCGTTTTACATTGATTTCATTATGACTAAGTAGACGATCAACCGCTCACGCATTTTCATGTGGTATAAGAGCATTTGGTTTGCTCTACTGGTCGGAAATCTCTGTTTTCCGAAGTTTTGAGTCAAAAACTTCAAGTTTTATGAAAATGAGTATCATTTTTTAGTTCGTTTGATCTTCTCCAGTGTGCTTTACGTAAAAAGAAATCTTCTCCTAGATTGTTTCTCTTAAGTATATCTGAGTTCCTGTCAAAAATCTCACTCAAAATCTCAGAAAATCGCGAAAATGGAGTCGAGAGTGTTTGTATTCGTTTGAGGTTCGGACAACTACGAAATAATCGCTCCGAACTCTAGGTTCGGACAACGTTCGGTTCTTTGATTGGTTCGAAGAGAGTTCGGGTCACGTTCGGACATAGTTAGGCTTAGGTTCGTACATAGTTCGGAACAAGTTCGGTCCAGGTTCTGTTTGATCATCCGAAGTTG
>JBCNJP010009970.1:0-25301 GCA_039602395.1 Deinandra increscens subsp. villosa | reverse complement strand
GCACACTCATGCCATGGTGTCACTGGTCAGAGGGGTTCGTTTCAACTGGTCCAGGTTGATATTTGAAGATGTCAAGGCAGTAGTGACCGGGGATAAGAAATTTGCTGCAGTCCCAAGGTTCATTCAATTGGCTCTGGATTCTAGATATCCAGCCTTGAGGAAGACTAATGATACACATGATACTAAGCCAATGGGGTATTGAGGTCTTCCCAATGATTAACCCCAAGAAGAAATTGACTGATAAAGTTCCCTTTGGTGACAAGTTTGGTGAATTTGCTGAGATTACAAGAGAGGAGGTTCCTATTCAGAGAAATGTTGTGGTTGAAGAAGAACACAATGTGCCTCCATCTTAGAAGCCAGTTATTGACATTTCAGACAGTACAGATTGGGAAGACTTTGACTTGGATGATGTCCAAGAATTAGAACTATGCAGTTTGATGAGAGTGAAAAAATAAACTATGACTCCATATCTTGACGACATTGATGTTGAGTAAGTTGAGACTGAGACTGTTGAGATACCACTGACAAGAAAACCAAAGCCACCAGAGGATCTTCTCCTCGGTGCTTCTGTCTGCCGAAGATCTGACTGAGAAAGTAGAGATTGCCACGCAACACCTTAGTGAAGCTCTAAACAACCCTAGAAGAAGACGATTGGACCCACGTGTGCCTCCAGTCACTAGTACAAGTGCTGGTCAATCATCTTCACAACCCACAGCTCCAGACAAAGGGAAAGCAGTAGAAACACCATAGTTCAGGTTAGAAAAGGAGCTTAGAGCAGAAATTGAAGAATTGAAAGCCCAAAATGCAACCCAGAGTGAAATTATTGGAGACTTAATTGACATTCAAAAAGTCCACAATATTGAGTTAGAGAATCAAAAAAAGATAAACAGAGAGCTTTACAAGGCAGCTCAGAGAGTTACATAAGCTGGTCAGGCAGCTTAATTCTATCATCAGGGAGAAGAAGCTGAAACCCAAGGAAAGATGATAAGGGAGATCCAGGTAATAAAGAGAGCGGTTCGAATTGTGTTTCTTTACTAACGGTTGCTTTTCCCCTTTTGTTTGTTATTTGCAGGATAATTCCAATGTGGATCACATGTCCTAAAGACCCGGTCAGCTAACGGAAACGTGGACTAAGTGGACCTCGAACGGCTAAGTGGGAGACGTGGAGTTAGTTGCTAGTTTTTAGGAGATATTGTTACTATGTAATATTTATTTAATCCGAGCTCTAGGCTTACACACACACACCTGATTTATGATTAGCATTCTCTGTAACACTTAGAACACGAGCTCATTTCGCTTGTATTGAAAACTTCCATCATATAAAAGTTTTAGGAGGCAGGTACTTTGAACCGGCCCCCGAGGTTTTTTGCTAGGCTCCTTGAGGATACTCAAGGATTCCTGGATTTTCCCTCGTACATCCTCGTGTCAACACTCAAACTTGCATTTTTCTTGTTAATTTCATCAAACACTCTACCTCACTTATAAAGTTTGATCAACTAATTGCTTAGGCAGTTTTTGACCAAAACACTAGTCACCTTGATTGCTACACACTGATCGAAATTCTCTTGTGAGAATTTCGTGAACACCAAAAATCGCAAAACACCAATAGAGCAACCAACCCTAATTACATAAAATAGCTATCTATATATAGGGAATCCTATGCTTGATGAACAAGCAATAGACATCGGCCTATGGGGCCTATAATTCGACCAACCTACAACCCACACAACCCATTTACATAATCATAGCCCAACTACATTTAACTAGCCCAAAAGTATTTCTAATGCAAAAGCCTTATAAAATTCTAGACTCTACAATCTTCCCCTAGGCTTTAGCATTAGACAGCATTCACATTCTGAACTTCTTTAACAGATTCACTGTTGCTGGATCATACCACAGTTCCTTTGCCACAATCTCAGCCACAGCTCTAGTATAGCACTTGGCATATTCTTCAGTTTCTTGATTACACTCAATTTGATGCTTGGCCAGTACCATTATATCCTTCTTATGAAACCACATCAAATCATGAACTTCCATGACACTCATTGTTTTTTATTTGCAGAGAATTTTTGCTTCACCAGAGTAATCACTATATGCCCAAGTTTGGAAGTCATGAAGACAATCTTCAGCATGTCTCATTGGCAGGGGTATTGTCTTCGTCTTTTCAGTTGGCGGATACAGAACATTTGTGAACTTCTTCCCAGTAACACTCTTCTTTTCCTTGACATCCTCCTTTCCAGGGATACTCTTCTTTCCATCCCATTTGAACACACCTTTGTATTTCTTAACATATGACTTCTTATGAGGAAAATCTTCAAATCTCTTGAACTTGCTGCGCACTGCATTTTCCAATTTCTTGTAAAAGTACTTAGCTTGCTCATTGTTTGATGGATTTGTAAATGGTGCTTTGTAAAGCATAGTCAGATCCATATTTGTCCATGAGTAAAACTGGGTCCAGCTCTTGTAGTATTCTAACGGATATAGACCCTTTCTCCGCACAACGAACATATTTTTCTCTCCATCAAACATCCAGGCTTTAGTATATATGCATTGATTCCCCTCTTATCATGATAATGCTCTCCCAGCTGGATTAGGTACCTTTCAGGGGGATAAGCAAATGTCTGAGCCTCCCAACCTCCGTCAAACTCAGAAGCTGGTACTGTCATGTAGTCTCTATCCCTGGTATCTTTATCTTCAATGAAGGCTTCGGGTAACACTGTGTGAGATTCCTTAGGAATATCTGCTTCAAAGTCAGATGCTGGTGATTGTGAGGAATCACCTACACCTGAACCTCCTTCTTTGTTTCCTGGATCACCCTTATCATCTTGGCTAGGGTTTGACTTGCTGGATTTATCAGAGTTAAGCTGCCTGATTAGCTTATGTAGATCTCTGAATTGTCTGGTAAACTCTCGGTTTATCTTTTTCTGATTCTCCAACTCTGTGTTGTGGATCTTTTGGATATCAATAAAGTCTCCAATTATCTCACTTTGGGCTGCATTCTGGGCTTTCAGACTTTCAATTTCTTCTCTAAGTTCCTTTTCCAATCTGTATTCAGGTGTTTCCACCGCTTTCCCTTTATCTTGGGTAGTGGGTTGTGAAGATGATTGACCAGCATTAGTACTAGTGACTGGTGGCACACGAGGGTCCAATCTTCTTCTTCTAGGGTCACTTAGGCCTTCTTCATGGTGTTGTGTAACAATCTTCTCAATCTCAGTCATTTCTTTTGTAACAGAAGCACCGAGGGGAGGATCCTCCGTGGCTTTCCGTTTTCTAATCAGTGGGATCTCGGCAGTCTCGGTCTCAACTTCCTCGATATCAATGTCATCAATATATGTGTCATAATTGATACTCTCTTCACCTTCAAAATTCAGTGCACCAATCTACACATCTTCTAAATCAAAATCTTCCCAATCTGAACTATCTGTGAGTTCAGTAATTGGCTTCTTAGAGGCAGGCACATTCTGTTCTTCTTCAATAACTACATTTCTTTGTACAGGGACCTCCTCTCTTGTTATCTCAGCAAATTCACCAAACTTGTCACCAAACGACACCTTATCCGTCAGTTTCTTCTTTGGATTAATCATCGGGAAAACCTCAATGCCCATAGGCTTAGTATCATGAGTTTCATTGGTCTTCCTCAGGGCTGGATATCTAGAATCCAGAACTAACTGGATGAACCTTGGAACAGCAGCAAACTTTTTATCCCTGGTCACCACAGCCTTCACATCATCAAATATCAACCTGGACCAGTTGAATCGAACCCCTCTAACTAGTGACACCATAGCATGGGTGTGCACTTGGTTCAGTTGATCTGTTGAGCTTTTCTTTGCAATCACACACTTCTGCAAGTAATGGGCCAGCATTCTCCAGTATGGCGGAAGGAGAGCCTTCAGTGTAGGTGGAGATATTGTGTGATACCCCATTTCTTTTAGGCACTGAGTGACCATTTCTTTATCCAAGGCGATTGGATCAGCAGCAACATCCTTGAGCCTGAGCGCCTATTTGAAATTTTCTTCAGTTAAAACCACTGGTGTTGATTGTATTTTAGCCAGTATCTGCTTTCCATCATCCGACACAAATGCTGTCTTCCAAAATTCCTGATGCATACGCTTGCAAATAACAGGGGTTTTCAGTAAGAGCATAGCGTAAACAACACCTCTTCAGTCCTTCAATCATTGAGCGGTACTTCTCCCGATACTCTGCAGGTGGATCAAGCAAATATGCTACCGTATTGTGATCCTTGACAAATTCTAAGTCCCTGCACTCACAAACACAGATAAACATCCAAAAAAACAAGAATTCATTAGTTTTTAAGAATTTCTCGATAAACGGACAGCATAATGGCTTAATAATAACTGAAAAAACCATTTGAAACATCATCTGGTACCTTTCCGATCGAAAAGCAGGGTTTTCGATCGGAAAGCATTCGTCTGATCGGAAAGTGGATCGAAAAGCTAAAGCCTCGATCGAAAAGCCAAAGTATCCGGGACCACCGATCGAAAAGTGTACTGTCTGATCGAGAAGCCTAAGCTTCTGATCGAAAAGTACCAGTAGCCAATCGGAAACCCTAGCTTTTGATCGAAAAGCCTCTGGCTACTGGTTACCAGTGATCGAAAAGTACCAGGGGCCGATCGAAAAGCTTTTCAGCCTGATCGAAAAGCCCCTGGCTTGATCGAAAGGCCTCTTCTTCTTCGTTTTCAACCTGCAACTCAAACGAACAGTTCACATTTGCGTATTTTGACCACGATTTCACTTAACCTATACTCCCAAACCCTATTCCTCCCAGTCCCGACACAAAAACGTAATAAATCAACACATACTCAAGTGTATCCTTCGGGGGTCAGGCAACACGCTTCAAACGAGGAGCCATTGTGTAAAATCAAAGGCGGGGATGTGTTCTGAGGATGATTCCGACTGGGCGTCGGATGGTGGCGACGGTGGCGGAGGGCGGCGGATTGAGGAATGACAGCGGTGGAAGTGTTGTGGGAGATTGGGGGTGTTTCGGTGGTGGCTTTTGACGGGAATGGTCGCGGTGTGGTCGGAGGGTAGTGGCGAGGGTGGTGGTGGTGATTGGAAGTGGTGGTTGGGTGGTTAGATTAGAGAGGAAGAGAGGGAGACGGGGGAGAGTGACGGGTGTGAGCCGGCTCTCCTCCTTTTTGTTTAAATTTTTTATTTAAAATTTCACTTTGGCCCCCTCAACTTGCAAATGCAATTTATTTTCCACCCACAATTTTAAACAAACATGCTCTTTTACTAACATCATCACCAAACATTTAAACTCAAACCCCGTTAAATACAGAAAACTTCCCCTGAACTCAAGCCCGAGAGTTTTATTATCTGGCAACTTAAAATGAAAAATAAGACAAAACACACAAAATCAGAAATTAAGATGAAATAAAAAAACAAAATAAACAAAAAAAATTTAACTGACTGAGTTTCGAGTGAAGAGGCATTATATGGGATCATACCAGATAGTCTGTGACTGAGGAACCCTTTTCAGCTTCAGTTACTTCACGTGTTCAGGCGATTGCCGTTATTATTGGTCCATTTTTTAGACTCATGCTGCTTTCGCTTACTCAGGTAGTTTCATCACATTAATTTATATTTTCAGATTTATTAATTATGAAAATCTATCCTGGTCACACACAGAAGTCCTAGGTATAGTGTGTACACCCTAATAAGTACATCTGGCTTTCCTACAACATTTTTTCACGACACCTTTCCTTAAGCCCAACATCATGCTCCAGACTGGGTTGAGAAAAGAAAGAATAGATCACTGAGGTTTTGTTGGATAATATACAAAGTCGAAACATTTATAATAATGCTCTCATCAGTGACAAAGGCTAAGGGTTTTGGACGCTTGAGGGTCTCTTTTGATTGTGCACATTGGCATCTTTTTGGTTTATCATATATATACAATGTGATCTTAAACGTACGTGGATCAGGGAGGTTCCAGGTCTCCGCTTTCGCAGAACAGAGGAGTCCTGACTCATGTACAACATTCCCAGGTCATTGCTTACGCAAAGCAGAGGGAATGGGAGTTTTTGAGCATGACATCAAAACTCAGAACCGGGCGTGTGTCAAATAGGAATTGTACTAACCTAAGTGTGTGCTCCCTTTCAAGCATCATACGTTATCTTCAAGTGTTGTGATAAAACATACCTTTTGATTGATTGTCAACAGAGCCTACCAAGCATATCGACCATGAATCACTGCTTTTCACTTCCACCTTACACGTGTCAGTTAGCAAACACCTGGAAATTTATATCACTTCCCAGCCTGGTCAACCAAAACCAGTAAAAAAAATTTAAAAGCACACATTTTAGAGGAAATGTTTATCTTATAACTTCCCCTTGCTTTTTTATTTTTTATTTTTATTTTTTTAATAAAGAAAAACATGAAAACAATTGCCATACTACTCATCAAAGGCTATCATCCAGAGGCCTTTGAGACACATTTCAAAATTGGCACTTGGCAGGGGTTTTGTTAACATATCCGCCACATTGTCATCCGACGCCACCCGTTCTAAGTGTATGAGCCTGCGTTCATAGCAATCCCGAATGAAGTGCGTTTTTATATCGATGTGTTTGGTTTTGGAGTGCTGCACAGGATTTTTCACAATTTGCAATGCAGCATTATTATCACAAAAAATGGGAGTATCGAAGAAATTCAAACCGTAATCTCCCAGCTGATGCTGCAACCATACCACCTGTGAGTAGCACGCAGATGCACCCACATATTCTGTTTCAGCTGTCGACTGGGACACCGTGTGCTGCTTCTTGCTTTGCCAGGATACCAGCCTGTCACCTAAAAATTGAGCTCCAGCAGATGTGGATTTCCTGTCAAGCTCATTACCGCCATAATCACTGTCAGAAAAAGCATATAGATTAAATCCCGACTCTTTAGGGTACCAGAGGCCTAGTCGAGGTCGACCCTTCAAATATTTAAAAATACGTTTAACAGCAGATAGATGACAGAGTTTAGGATTAGCCTGATAGCGTGCGCATTGGCACACTGATAGCATGATATCTGGACGGCTGGCGGTTAAGTACATCAGAGACCCGATCATGGACCGGTACATGTGCTCGCTCACCGGTTGACCCTCTGAATCCCTGGTAAGTGCAGGTCTGGCCGCCATAGGTGTGGAGACAGGCTTTGCATCAGCTCCCTGTGTTTGAGGTGTGGTTTCTGTTTCCGGGGCAGTGACTGGAGCCTTGGTAATGGAGTGTGTTAATGACGGTCCTGAAACAGTATCTTCAAAAAGTTCTTCAGCTATGATTAGATCCAATCCCAACGGGCGGAAGAATTGATTGTAGTCAAAAGCTTGAGGAGGACCCACTCCACCATCCGATGGATTGTCTTCTAGCCAATCCACATTTGTGGACTCCATCACAATCTCGGTTGTTTTGTTGAACACCTTATAAGCAGAGTTGGCAGAGTAACCTACAAAATAACATTCATCCGATTTAGCAGCAAATTTAGGTACTTCAGAATTTACTAAAACTGTACAGAGACACCCAAAAGCCCGAAGGTGCCCAATTCTGGGCTTGTCATGGTAAAGAAGCTCATATGGGGTTTTCTGCTGTCGCTTATTGATGAGCACCCGATTCTGGACATAACATGCAGTGTTGACTGCCTCTGCCCAAAACATGGTTGGTAGCTTTGAATCACACAGCATAGTGCGAGCAGCTTCAATTAGGGTCCTATTGCGTCGTTCTGCGACGCCATTCTGCTGAGGGGTGTAGGGGGGACTGTATTGATGTTCAATTCCTTTTTCAGCACATAAATTATAAATACTTTGATTCTTAAACTCCGCTCCATTATCGCTCCTGATGGCCTTCACTTTCATCTTTAATTTGTTTTCGATGAGCTTAATGAAAGAAATCAGTATACCTGCAACATCACTTTTCTTTGACAAGAAAAACACCCAAGTGAAACGGGGGAAATCGTCAGTAATAACTAAACAAAATGCACATCGGTTAAGGCTTAACATACTGACTGGACCAAATAGGTCCATGTGAAGCAGCTCCAGTGCAGATGAAATTATGTTGAACACCTTTGGTTTGTGTGGACGTTTGTGCTGCTTCCCCTTAGCACAAGCCACACATTTCTCCTTGAGAACAAATTCTTTGATTGGAAGGTCTTTAACAAGCCCTCCTCTAGCAAGTTGATTCAGATTCTTCAGATTCATGTGCCCCAATCGTCTGTGCCACAACTGAGCGTTGTTCTCAGCCGTTTTAGAAAGGAGACAGGCCACTTCAGATGTGGGGAGTTTCTGCATGTTGAGCACATAGGAGTTACCATATCTTGGTGTTCTCATTAACACCCAATCGTCAGGGATGGAGTATCCAGGTTTAAGAATGAGACATTCTTTATTGTTGAAAAGGACTGGATACTCCCGATCACATATCTGTAAAACACTTAACAAACTGTGCTTTAACTGCTCGACATAATTGACATCGTGGAAGCTGAGACAACCATTGCGTACTGTGCCTTTCTGACTGATATAACCTCCAACTCCTCCAGCGAACGACACATATCCTCCATCAAATTTCTCCAAATCTTGCAGTAGAGATATGTCGCCCGTCATGTGCCTGGAACAACCACTGTCAACATACCATAGGTTGTTGACAGTCCTCCTTGGCTGTTCCTGTATTCAAAGGAGATTAGTTAGATTTTGGTACCCAGGCCTTAATTGGTCTGGGTGATGTTGGTCTGTCCTTGTTTGGACTGAGAATGTCTTTCTTGTTGACATCTCTGGATTGATTTTCCTTGCCAAGCCACTGTTGGTCATTCTTACTTATTTTTGAACTTTTAACCTCTTGAAAAGACATGGAGTGTTTTTTATACACTCCAGTAGGCTTGAAGGACAAATTCACAACTTTTGGGACATTCCACCTATCATCATTCCACCAATTGGTCGATTTAGTGAGTCCTGTAGGTTTTGGGTGGAAATGTGTTTTTGAAAAACATTTGAAAGTAGATTTTAAAACAGGTTTTGGATGCACTGGTGATCTTGAAAAAATGTCATGCTTTGAATGCTTTGGAGATTTCTTAGCATTTTGATTCACTTTACTTTTTACTGATGTTGGTTCCTATTTAGGTGACTTGGTTTTGAAATCCCTTTGTGCACCTTGGAATTTTGTGGTGTGGCCTGCTACACCTTTCGGTTTGAAGGTGCAGCCTTTGCTGTTGGTCTAGGATGCACCTTTGTTTGTGGAGGTTGTGATGACAACTTCTGCACTTCGGAATCTGAAGGTCCAGATTTTGGTTTTGGGCCAACATGTGTTTGGCCCAATGGGACAGTCTTTTGCTGGACCTTCTTAGGATAATAAGGCTCATAAGGGCGATGCAGGCAGTTTCTTGCCATGTGTCTTGGTCTACCACACACATGGCAGGATTGTTTCTTTGGATACACGGGAGCCTGTTGTTGGTTACGCCCAGTGGAAATCCAAGTTGGCTTTGAAGAATTTTTATGGATCCACAGGGCCTTACCATGGGGCTTTGTGGTCAGAATATACTCCCGTTGTATCGGCTTGAATTGGTCATATGCAGAGTTAACTTCTGGGTACGGGACAAACTCATGGGGTCTTGTGTCCCGTACTTTCTGCACATTTTGAATAGGATAATTAACCTTATCCTCAGAAATTTTCACATTTCCTGTGGGTTTGGGACCATCAACCTGTGGTCCCTTACCCCTTCTTAAAATTTTAACAGTTCTTAGGGGTTTCACAGGTTTAAAATCACATTTACCAAAGTTAAACACACCACATTCAGAAAGTTTATCACACAAATCAGACGCTGAAGTTGTTGACTCAAACTTAACAGAAGTTTCAGGTTTCTCAAAATCACAGTTTTTAAAACAAAAATCAAAGTCAGACTTCATGGGACTTTTAGGGGACTCCTTACAATTCACTACCCATGCTTCTTTATTACCTTTATCTGCACAAGAAGTAAAAGTGTTAGTAATGTTAGAAACAGGAGCAGATATTTTAATGGGACAAGTGGCAAGTTTCTTTTCTATCTCAGCCTTAGCTTCTAAGGAGGTCTTTGGGACACTCATAGTCTGAGATCATTTCATGCATCAAGGGCATCGGTACTGTATGAGTGGATTTTTCATCTTTTACCTCAGTACCGAGACCCAAACCAGAGTTGGCTTTTAGATGTCGCATTCGAGCATCTGTATTATAGAAAAGAGAACTAGCCTTCGTTATTTCTGACACAATTTTATCATTTCGCTCAACTTTGGTTTGTGATGTTTCTAATTTGCCTTTAAGTTGTTCAACTTCAGATTTTAATGTGTCAATTTCTTCATTAGCAATTTTAAGATATGTAGTTTTATCAGTCAATTGCCTTTGAAGATTTTTTATATCGACTTTGGCAGCTTCTAGTTTCTCACTTAATGATTTACTCCTACCTTTGTATTCTCTCAAGTCTCTATCAGATAGTTCACGATTTAACGTTTCATTAAAGAACTTGCGTTGCCAGTCTTGAGATTCATTAAATATAGTTTGGCATTTAGGGTTAGAACATACCTCATTACTGCTGGCCGGGGACCCTGATGTTATGGCTGCCATGAATGCATGATGAAAGACTTCAGCAGCTTCTTTCTGAGTTTCCTCTTCAGCTAAAAGGGCTACATGATCAAGTGTCAGACTCAAGTCTTCCACCTGAGATGTCCAGTCATATCCTGGTGTATGTTGAACAACCAGTGCCCTGTCATTCTTCCATGTCTCCTTCTTCATACTTTCACCTCTGTTCTCAGTCTTGCTTTCTCTATCAACCTTTGGTTTGGTGCATTCCCTTGCATAAAGCCCATACTCGTTGCAATTGTAGCACCTCATATTTGCTTTGTTGAAGCTGAGCTTTATCCCTTTGCCACCGTTCCAATCCTTCTTTCCTGTCTTCGCCATGAACTGCCTAGCTCTCAGGGCTGACATTCCCATCTGGTAAGAGATATCCATATGCTCCAGGTCTTCTGGGTTGACTTGATTCATATCATCTGGAGTTAAATCATTGGGCAGAAGTGAACCTGCTACGAGTGCCTGGTAGCAACTCATAATCCCTACCCCAAGAGCAAAACTGGGATCTTTGGTTAGAGCATTAACATCTAAAGGGACAAAATTTGATGTTCCAGATGTACTCGACCCAGTGGCTTGAGCAATGAATCACATTAGAGTAGACTGTGGGTTGTTAGGTGCAACAGCTGGCTGTGAGATGAAGGCTTGATTCAGTTGATTCATTAATGCCCCGTTGCCCAGTTTTCTGGCCCTCTTCTGTTTTTTCTCTTCATATGCTCTAATGGTAGACATGAGCTCGCTTAGCGGTGAGATGGACATTTGCACTGTCTTTTCTATCAACTCAATAGTGTTGTCCCAATTTGGCGGAAGAGAATTTACCAGCTTCCTGTTGACCTCCACCTGTGTATATGTGACTCCAGCATCTTTCATTCCAGTGACTATTTTGATGAACCGTTGAAGATGAGTCTCAATATTTTCACCAGGGATGTAATTAAACTCATTAAATTGTTCTCTTAGATTTTCTTTTCGAGATTCCTTCATATCATCATTTCCTTCGTAAGCGGCCACAAGAGCATCCTAAAGGGTCTTAGCAGAGGTGTACTCCTTGAAAGCTTCAGCTACTTCAGGAGATAGGGCCATGGTTAGAGCAGCCAGTGCCTTTCTATCTCGTTCCACCTTTTCCCAGTCATCATCAAGCCATTCAGATTTTTCTTTAGGTCTGGGTGGCTGACCCTATTCTCCAGTTGTCGATGGGACAAAGTCTCCCACCTCGACCGATCGCATGATCTTGGGATCATGGTAGTTTATGTAATTCACAAATCGGTACTTCCAACTCATGAAATCCTCGCCAGACATCAGACGAGATGGTCTGGCATTGGTTCCAATTTTGGCATCCATTTCAAGAGTGGCACTTGACAAGCTAGACATGTCAAAGGCCATTGCTAACACAGAGAGGCAAGAAACACGGATTTTCAAAAAAAAATGGGCCGAACAGGGGGTTTTCGGTCGAGCAAGGCTTGATCGAAAAGTACTTTTCGATCGGAAAGTCACTGGTCGAAAAGTGTAGTAGCGATCGAAAAGTAGGGTCTGGATCGAAAAGTCTCGGAGGGGACTTTTCGATCGAGGAGAGCAGTGGATCGAAAAGTCACAGGGGACTTTCCGATCAAGATGACGGATCGAGAAGTCACGAAAGGGACTTCTCGATTGAGAGGTGAATGGTCGAAAAGTCACTGGGGACTTTCCGATCGAGAATCCTGATCGAGAAGTCACAGAGTGGGAGAGTGGGCTTCTCGATTGAAAGTTGTTGGTCGAAAAGTCACTGATGGGGACTTTCCGACTGAAACTGCCTGATCGAAAAGACACAGAGGGTCTTTCTCGATCACAGGGAGGCGACAGGAAAGATTTTCGATCAATCAGGCTGATCGAAAAAGTCTCTTGCTGGGTCGAAAAGTCTCTAATTCACTAACAGTTGGTCACGAACACTTCTGTCTCAATTCGAAACCTGCAAAAGGTTCTTCTGAAACTTGCTAATGCTGAAAATCACCACAAAACTCAAACCGTTAGTTGTCAAAAACTTGAATCGGATATCGCGAGAGCCTCGAAACTTTCATTTCTTGGCTCTGATACCAATTGTAAGGATTAGATCAAACCCTCACGCGATATCAAAGTCTATAACCACCGTGCGGAATCCGGTGATTATAGGTGATTCAAGATTAATTGTAAATAATATGAATAAGCAATAAGAATAAGAGCAAGAACACAAACCAGAGGAAGAAACACACTTTACTAATCACCTGGATTGCTACACACTGATCGAAATTCTCTTGTGAGAATTTCGTGAACACCAAAATCGCAAAACACCAATTGAGCAACCAACCCTAATTACATAAACTAGTTATCTATATATAGGGAATCCTATGCTTGATAATCAAGCTATAGAAATCGGCCTATAGGGCCCATAATTCGACCAACCTAACAACCCACACAACCCATTTACATAAACATAGCCCAACTACATTTAACTAGCCCAAAAGTATTTCTAATGCAAAAGCCTTATAAAATTCTAGACTCTACAACTAACAAGCCCAATTACACTTAAAACTAGTCCACAAGTATCTCTAATGCAAAAGCTTCACATATTATGGTCTCTACACTTTAGTTATAAATTATAGTCGGATAGGTAGTTTAAACTTGTAAGAAATAATTATGTCTAATTATTTCATGTTATAATGTCACATTCATATAACTATGTATGTTGGTGAAAAATAAATAACAATGCTTATTTATATATTTATGTAATAATATGTATATGTTTTTATTTAAAGTTTTATGATTGTTGCCTAATAACTATAAGCAACCAATTTAACGAGTTTTAGAAATCTTCGTGTTTTAAGAATTCTTTTCCATAATCTTAAGTTAGATAAGTGATTATCTAGAATTTTATCACATCGTACAATGCTACGTTTATTGTTACATCTTTTTAAAATGCGTATGATCTAAATATTTATTTCTAGTCAAAATATTTAATATTCTTAATAATAGAAATCGTTTCAAATATTTGTGGACCAAACTATTAAATCTTTTGTTGAAAGATTTGTAGTTACCCGGTTTTACCGGTAACGACGTTTTAACCGGTTTTATTTATATAAAATGGTTCCTAGTCTTTCAAAACACTTTAAATAAATGTTTATAAGTTTTTTTAGGCATTTTAAGATCTAAAAGTTAGTTTGGTCAGTTTCGTCTTATTCTTGCAAAAATTGACGTTTCTCATTGCGTATAACCCCGATTTGACCCCGGTTTTCTCCCCACGTAAGGTTTTTCCATTTTTGGTCACTTTGATTTATTAAAAACACTTAAAACTTTTTAAAAATTTCGTCCAAATGGTCTGGACCAATAGCTGCGATTTATATATATATTTTGTCCAGATATGATAAAAAGAATATAAATAAAGACCTTTATTAATGTCTTCCTCAATGTTTAGACCATGCTTTTATTACACTACAATTAAGGTCATTAACTTCATTTGTCAAATATGAGCTCATGAAGACAATGTCTAAGGGTGTCATCTTGTTTTCATTAAACTAACAATAAAGAAAAAAATAAATGTAGGATCTTAATGTGTCACAATACTTTCTTTTTATGATTTCTTGTGACTTAACCATATTTTGGTAATGATTAAGCCTCAATGGCACCAAAACATGTTTAGATCATGTTTAAAAAAAAAAACAAGTAACAACTTTATAGCCTTCTTTCATTTTAGTTATTAGAAATGTAGAAGATGAGGAGATTACATCAAGACTTTAGGTGGTTTTTGGGTGTTTATTTCTAGAGGAAAAGCATGAGAATAGAGATGAAAAACTTACAATGAGAACGGGTGTTTGGGGCTGCCGCTGGAAGGAAGAAAGAGGGCGGCAGCAGTGGCACTAGGTGGTGGCAGTGTGGCGGTGCTGTGGTGGTGTGGTGGTGGCTGAAATGGCGGCAAAATGGAGGCTGGGGGGGGGGGGGGGGGGGCTGTCTTCGGCTGAAAAAATGAAGAGAGGACATTGAAAGTTTAAAGGCTTGGAATGGGATAGAGATGTGGGGGTGATGGTCATCCGATTTATGGAAGAAGAAGGAATTTTTGGATGTTGTTTATTTGCTTGATCTCCTAGGTAAAGACCAAATCTTTGGATGTCAACTCACCAAGTGATGTGATTAGCATCTTATTATAGACTTATATGTTTTAGCCTAGGATCTAGCTTGTGATTCAAAAAAACAACACTAAATATATTTTGTAGGTTAACCAAGTTGGTTGATGACCTTTATATATTTCCTTTTTATAAGTTCTTCAAGAACGTGAATTTGATTTACTAAGACCTCAAGTAAATTAGTGATGGTTTTATGGTCTAACTTTTATAAATACTCGAAGAAAATAGATGTTATAAAAATATAGCTACAAAGGTGGTGAAGTTTGTGTCATGAAAGATGATGGGTTAATCTCACTTTTATAAAAACTCCACTCCATACACATGGAGTGAGCTTGGGTTGTAAAAAAAAATAATAATAATAAAACATTTGAGATGGGATTGGCACTAGGGACGTGATCCACAAAGAAGAAGAAAAGGGGGTGGGCCGAGTTTGGTTTGAGCAGAAGAAAAGGAAAAAAGGGGGTTGGGCCCGTTTAGGCTGTGGATCGGGCCGGGGGTTCGAGTCGGGTCATCGGGTAGTCAGGTCGGGTAAGTTGGTTTTATCACGGTTTTATAAAATGTGATTTTGAGCTTGTTGGGCTGAACCGGGCCCAAACGGGGTTACGGGTTCAGTTTTGACTTATCGTTTAGCGAAATAGTTTTATTCGATCGAGCCTTGATAATTGTTGCGTTTTAATATGTTTGAGTTGAATAACACTGATATATTGAGTCGTTCGTTTCATTTACCTAATGTTTGAGTGTTAGCGAAAATAGTTTCGTTTGTTCGCGTGGTTTCTAAGCTTGATTATTTATAACTAAGTTCTTTTATATAATCACTTAATAGTCTGATGTGTCGCTGAAATTATTTTTGACACCGGCTTTAATATAAAAAGTACAATTTTATAGTTGTTTTCTGATTATTAAAATTCCACAATTTATTTCATGGAATTTACCATAAGTTACGGGTATATGTTTCCATATACAAACGCGGGAAATATTTCTGTGTAGTTTATCGCTCGAAATTTGTAATTAACAGATAAATAAATTCAGGTAATGCACGTATTTAATATAATAAAAGTCAAAGTAAAGTGGATTGACCTTGAAAATTTGCGGGTTGTCACAAGTTACTCGAGCTACTTGCGAACGAGTGGGGGATTCGTGTATAAAGACACTCGTTGATTGTACCATATGTGATTCTTGTTCTTATCGCTTCATGACGAGAACCAATGATGTTTGAAGTTGGATGATCTTTATGCATTTATATTGTGAAATAAATGGACCTTGAATGTTGATTGTTTTCCTTTGGATGACTAGTAGTACTTGCTGAAGAGTTTGGTATGTCATTAGGAGAGATAGGTTCAACCTCAAGTGTTGAATCATTTGGGATTTCTTGTGTAACACCCTTAGTTACTCCCCAGAAGAATAGTTGGCTTCTTTAGTCAATGTAGTAGTATATTGAATAACCGGTCCAGAAAGAACTGATGAGCAAAAAGGAAAGAATTCCCTAATGCTTGCCTCCAATGAATCCCGATTTGTTTGATTGACTTGGGCGCCGCATTCTTGATCATCAAACTTGAAAAGTCAAAACACCTTATCCACATCATAATAAGAAGCTAGACCAACACCAGAACATTTGCATTTGACTCATGCCATTCAACATAATAAGATTCTATCACCATCCTTGTTCGTTTGTTGAAGACACGATAAGCTTTGGCTAAAGCAGAATATCCCAAGAAGAAACATTCATCAACTTTGGTATCAAACTTCTTCAAATGATCTGAAGAATCCAGCATAGTGCAAAAACATCCAAATGGCTTGAAGAATTTATCGAAGGTTTTCTCTTGAAGAACAACTCATAGCTGGTTTTTCCTTTATTTTTCACCACAAATACCCGATTCAACACATAGCAAGCAGTATTTACTACTTCTACCCAAAACCTAATTGGTAGCTTGGAATATACTAGCATCTTACAGCTTCAATGAGTGTTCTATTCTTTCTTTTAGCAACACCTTCTGCTGAGGTCTTCGTGCAGCACTAAATTCTTGAATGATGCCTGTAGCTTCACAGAATCTTGATAACTCATAATTTTTAAATTCCGTCCCATTATCACTTTTGATTGTCTTTAAATTTTGTCCAATTATCACAATCTTATGAGGAAATTCTCCAGAAATATTAACTTCCTCAATACTTATTAAATCATTTGACCCACAAGATGATGCAAGATGTTCAGATTTATCAGCTTTTATCAACATGAATCTCATTTGATGTAGTGGATATGTCATCACCTTTTTTATAAGCTTAAATTTTCAACCTTTTTTTTTATTATCATTGAGTCTATTTTTCTTGGAGTAGGATCTTGGGTATGTTCAAAACCACCACTTACAAATCTAATTGGTTGATATGGAACAACATTTACCGATAAAGCACCTTTTCTCAAATTTATGGTAGAAGAAATTAACTTAGTTGTCGTTTCATTTCCCTTTTGATATCTAATTCATGCTCGAATTTAAAAGAAAATCATCATTCTTACCCTTGTATGATTCCTCTTCTAAACTTGAATTTGTCAAAAAAACATTAAACAAATCTAATTTCAGAAGTGGATGCCACATCATTTTGAGGGTGAAATGCCAACGTTTGAACATAATTATCACGAGATGGAATGCACAAATAAGTTTTTTCTAGGTAAGTGACCAATTCCATTTCGACATTTCTCATATCGTTGATCATTTTAAGCAATTGTTTGTTTTTACTGATGACATATTCCACTTTCTTTATTTTGACTCAGCTGATACAAGTGCATGTTTTGCGGCTTCAAGTTTTTCATTCAACTCATCAATTAGACGATCTTTTGCGGCTATACATCTTTTTAATTCAAAATTTTTCACCATTGTAAGATCAAGTTTTGATTTAAAGCACATTTCATTTTTCTTGAAAGATTCAAGTGTGTTGTTTAAAATTTCATTTTTGTTAATGAGTGAAACATTTGCTTCTCCGCATCGATAGAACTTGCAGCACAAAGAATGAAGGAGAGTGCTGAGTCTCTATGCTCACTCAATTTTCTTCTTATCAACAGCCATCAAAGCTTTGTCTTCATCAATGTTCATGTATGATTCATTTATTTTATCATTAGATAATTCAGTTCTTTGTTTCTTTGATGATTTAACATTTACCTCAGATTCATTAGTCTTTAAGTTCATTTCAGATTTTATTTAATTCTTCTCAATTTTAGCACTTATTTTAGTGTTTTTGGAGTTAATTTTAGAATTTATAGTCATATGGTCCAAACTCTTCAAGAAACAAGCAAGGGAATCTTCTGAAAGTGCACTCATGTTGGATGATTCATTCACTTTGTTTGCCATTGCTAAAGGAAACCTAAAACACAAGATTCAAAGATTAAATTTCGCAAAAAGATAAAGTTCTTAGATAATGGTTTAACTTTTCGCACATATGCTTGTCACAATAACTTTAGTTTTTGTGACAAGTATAAAAAATACAGTTTCGCAAAAGACTTTTTTCGCAAAAGACTTTTTTCGCAAAAGATTTGCGAAAAATCGAAACGAAATGTTTGAAAATTTTCTAGTAAGATTACCTTTCGCTAAAAGATTCAGCGAAAAGTCTAAACACAATGTTTCAAAGCAGTATTTGAAACGCCAAAAACTCAGTTTGAATCAAATCGATCCAAAATTCCTGAAAACGATAACATCTAACATGATTAGCACATAAATGAATCAACACAAAGTAAGAAAGCATGCAAATACGAATCGCATCGTGTAAAATAAATAAAAAAACTGTAAAAATTCTCGTAACACTTCACTGATTGATGAAATTAACCACAAATATTACAAGTGAATCGAACACCAAGAGCTCTAATACCACTTGTCAGTCAGTTTAACCGATCTTCTGCATTCAATCGGACTTTAATCGATCACGGTTAAGTTAAAACTGAGCTCAAACCACTGGATTGTGATGTAAATAACACTCGAAATAGTGATATAGATTGAGGAACATAGGAGAATCGATCGAATTGTAGAACAAACTCCTCAAATGTATTTAATGATTAAATTGAATACAAAACACCTATGCTCGTGTCTAGAATCAGACAGAGCTTCGCTACAGATTCCAGATGCTTGCCGAAACTAACGTGATCAAGACTATATGTATACATAATGTGTAGAAAGTTTTTCACACTTTTCGCACATTATGGACATTTCGCATAATTTAACCTTATACATTTCGTAGACTAGTTCTACAAAATGTATACACTTTCTCGCAGTTTACAAACAAACAGAAACGACAATACAATCTTATGTAACAACCTAAATTTTGATCTGACAGGGCTTGACCTGGCCTGAGAAAATTCGAGAGGATAGAATTGATCTCTATCCTCTTTAATAACTAAACTAGACAAATGGATCTATAAGTTATAGTTAAGTTGTAGAAGGGTACTTTATAAACATACCAGCGGATTGACCTTGCAAACATAAAACATTTAATTAAACGGCGTAAGCAGGTCAACCTAAATAAGCACCTTAATTTGTTAAACAATTAAATACAACTACACTCAAATGTTTCACTATGTCGTGTTTCTTGATGTAGAGTTACTACCCCTAGAGCGATATATACCCTAGAGCGATATATAGTTAAAACTTGAAACTACATGGAACAAAACTGTTACTTGCAAACAACAGAAGAAAAAGTTTCAAGCAAAGGGTTGGGATAAATCAACGGGCATGGATCAGAACAAGAAATAAGATTGGGGTAAGAAGCAACAAGAGCAAGGCGAGACTTCCAAAGACCGAAAAGGAAAGCAAGGTGGCAATAGGAGATTTCCGTATAGTTGCTACAATTATGGAAAGAAAGACCATATGGCAAAAAACTGTAGACAACCAAAGGTTGAAGGAAACTCGGCTACAACGGAGGAAGAAGAAACATGGGATGCCGAAGGGCTAATGGCACAAGTGGTTGACGAAAGTGGGTCTAAAACCGATGAAACAATGTCAAATAAAGTAGGAGAGTGGGTCGTTGATTCCGGGTGCTCAAACCACATGACCGGGGATAAAGAAAAGTTGAAGAAGGCACACCGCTATGTAGGAAACTCGGTGGTAGTTATAGCCGATGGTTCGAGACATCAAATAGCTAAAACGGGAGAGATAAGCTTTCCGACGGATCAAGAAGATTTATGGCATGCTCGTCTCGGCCATGTTGCGTATGATCGGCTAGAGATTATGATGAAGAGAAGTTTGGTTCGAGGTTTACCCACGTTTGAAGTCAACAAAGAAGTTGTGTGTGCGGGATGTCAATTCGGTAAAGCACATCAACAACAGTATACGGCGTCAAGTTTCAAAGCATCTACTCCGTTAGAGTTGGTACATTCGGATGTTTTAGGCCCCGTAAAACAACTGTCGATGAAGGGTCTAAAATATATGGTAACCTTTATCGATGATTTTTCTCGATACACGTGGGTCGATTTCATGAAAGAAAAATCCGAAGTTTTTGAGAAGTTCAACATATTTGAAGAAGAAGCCGAGACGTTCACCGGGAATAAAATAAAGTGTTTAAGATCGGACAACGGTGGCGAGCAAGGTTTTAATAACCGGTTCGAACCGGCCGGTTCGACCGGTTCAACCGTCACCCGGCCACCTAGCCGGTTTTTTAACATCCGGTTTTATGGGTTTAACCGGACCGGGTTAGACCGGCCGGTTTTCCGGTTTTGTCCGGTTTTTTCCGGTTCAACCGGTCCGGTTCAACCGGTTTTCTGTTTTTTTTTTTTTTTTTTAACTTTTTTTTTTAATTATTTTTTAAAGTTTAAAACTTATATTTTCTTATGAAATACATATTTGATATTATTTTTGAGTGGATTATAATTGTATTTTAACTATTTTTGTTGGGGTGTACAAGTTTATTAGCATTTTTATAAAAAAAATATATATAAATCCCCTAACCGGTTCAACCACCCGGTCTAACCGGTCCGACCGGTCGAACCGGTCCCGGAAGGTTTTCCGGTTCAACTAAAAAACCGGTTTTTAAAACATTGGTGGCGAGTACATTGCAAGCTATTTTGATGCGTACTTGAAGGAAAAAAATGTTAAACGACAATTTACATGTCCCAACACACCGCAATAAAACGGTGTGGCCGAGAGGAAGAACCGGCACCTTGGCGAAACATGTAGAAGCATGCTACATGCCAAGAATGTTCCCGGACGTTTTTGGGCCGAAGCTATGAGGACCGGAGCTCACGTAATAAATAGGTTCCCGTCTCAAAGTCAAGGTCTCGAATCACCCTATGAAAAATTACTCAAAGTGAAGCTGAATGTAAACCACTTTCGAGTATTTGGGTGCGTATGTTATGTCTACATACCGGATCAATCAAGACATAAATTAGAGAAGAAAGCCATCCGGTGTTTTTCGTTGGTTATGATTCAAAAAGTAAGGGTTGGAGATGTTGTGATCCAACTACAAATAATTTTTACGTGTCAAGAAACGTTGTGTTCGATGAAAACTCGTCGTGGTGGTCCGAAAAAAAAGAAACGCTACCTGATACGGAAGAGATAAAAGAAAAATTGGAATCTACAAAAATTAATACGACCTTAAATAATGAAGATGACGCTGAAGGTTTAGAAAATCAAAAATTCGTTGGAGGATCATGAAATTAATTTATCAGGTGCTCATAATATTAATTCGTCTATACGAATTAACTGTAGTGACCAGAATGGGCCAAGCCCAATTCAAAACCAAGCTACTAGCACAGTTCGCAACAACGACTCAATTCGAAACAGTAACCGGCCATGGCAAACAGGTAGTAGTAGTTCAGCCCAGTACACGACCCAAAACAGTTCTGATGCAGGGCGCAGGCGTTCAACTCGACCACATAAACCAAATCCTAAATATGTGGTAAATCTTGCCCAAGTCGAATCCGATGTAATCGAGCCCGACACCTTCGAAGAAGCAATTAAAGAAGAAGAATGATACTTTCTATGGAGGAAGAAATCGAGGCAATGAAACGCAACGAAACTTGGGTTCTAGTACACAAATCCGAAGGTGTAAAACCGGTGTCATGCAAGTGGATATACAAAGTTAAAAGAAAGGCCAACGGTACGGTGGATCGGTTTAAAGCAAGTAGCTCGGGGTTTTTCACAACTACTTGGCATTGATTATGAGGACACGTTTAGTCCCGTAGCCAAGTTAGCATCGGTTCGTGTGATTTTGGCTATAGCGGTGAACAAAGGATGGAACCTATACCAAATGGATGTAAAGAACGTTTTTCTTTACGGCGATCTTGATCATACAATACACATGGAGCAACCGAAAGGATTTGTAAGTGAAAAATATCCTAATTATGTAAGCAAACTACAAAAAGCCATATACGGCTTCAAACAATCTCCTAGGGCGTGGTTTGGAAAAAATGGGAGAGTTTTTGTAACATAACGGCTTCCTAATGTCAAAGGCCGATGCAAGCATGTTTGTTAAATCGAACGGAACAAAGATGTAACACCCCAAATTTCACAGATACATGATATATATAGTAAATACGTGTTTATATTATAAATATGTGAGCTTAAATTGATAAATGTGGTAAGACTATACTTTAGATAAGTTGCATGTGTTAGAAATACGTGTTTGATGGCCTATATGATGAAATATGCATAAACGGAAGTGTTAAACGGAAACGAAAGTAAAATATAAGATGGATAGGTGTTTATATGAATAACATGATGATACATGAATCATTTAATGGATATATATGTGTAAATATGTGTCTTAATAGTTAACGGGAAAGTAGAAGGACTAAAAGTGTAATTTAGGCAAAGATATAAATGTATACGGATATTATACGTATCTATAATTATTATAAGTATCCCGAGGCTTAGAATATAGTAAAGATATATCCTAACATGATCCGTAACATGGAATGATAAGTATTGTAAAGTTTGATGGGCTAAAACGTAATTTAGCAAACAATAAAGAAAATATATATAAATGTATATATATGTTATCATACGAATCCCAGGCTTAGAAACCTTATGAGTTGTTAGAAATATGTCCCATGATGTTTTGGTACATAAAATGATAAAAGGATAGAAGTTTAGGGGCTAGAAATGCATTAAACCAAAGTATAAGGACTAAATATGTTAAAATCCCAAATTCTGGCCGGAATACTTTGGCTCGCGTATCGCGAGCCACATCCACAAGCCCTGCGCGATACGCGAGGCTTACCAAATCAGCAGAAGAGATTCCAGGTTCGTTTTTAGCCACTTATTTCGAACTTGGAGCTCAAGATTGCTGATCCGGATATCGATTTCAACTTAAGAGTCACCATCTAACGTGTAAGGACCATGAGACGCATCAAATAATATAAATAGGGGCCTCAGATCCTCAGAAAAACTCGCAAATTCACTGATCTTCAACCCAAAAATCCTAAAAACGCACCAGAACTTCGTTGGAGAAATACGAGCAATCGGAGAAGAGTTAGAAGCTGCATTTCTGCAGTCGAGCCTTATTTTGTATGCTTAACAATAACCTCTTTCAGTTTTTGTTAAAATTATGTCTAGGTATGATTTCTAAAAATGTGTTAAAATTAGGGTTCTTGAGCTTGTTTTGTCAAAATTTAATAATCGGGTGGGAATTAGGGTCTGAAGTTTTGTAGATAATCCTAATTTAATGTGTTTTAAGAAAGCTCTAAGTTTATTTCACAATTGGAAAAGGTTTGGCTAAGGCCTTGTTAACGGGTCAAAAATTAGGTTTTCGTAACATTGTTCTGCCCAAATTGAGCAAACGGTTTTGAATTAAGCTTAGATATTTTAAAGTATATTATAAAATATTATAATGGATAATACCCTAAGTTGGTTTGAAAAGAAAATGATTTTTGATAAAGAAACGAGAAATATTTGAAATTAGGGTTTTGAATCATGATTATTTAATATAAAATAATCCGAAAGGTATGGGTACTTAATTTTTGGTATGGAACTATGTATATATATATAATAAGTAACGTTTGTGAAAACGTGTTTGATTGTGATGTTATGTATGACCTTGTTATGTGTTCTACTTGATAAATGTTTGTGAAAATGGATTTTTACAGGTCCAAAGGTTTTAACCTCACGAACAAGGTAATGTTTTTTAAAATGTAGAACTCACCAGCGTAAGTTGACATTTTCCCAAAACCATATGTATGTTAGGTATAGGTGAGACGTCTGGGAGCAAGGGCAGAGCCCTCGTGATAAAAGATTGATCGGGCAAGCTATAGAGGAAGTTGATGAGCGTGCTGGCTAGTTGTAGATAAATAAAGACGAATATAGTTAGTCACTATATAGATAGATTATAAATTATCTCAGTTACTTTACGTACTTGGCTTTATTAAAAATAAAAGTTTTAAATTTTCCGCTGCTTATCTCTGTTGTGCCACGTGTTCATGAGTAAATCCGATGAGTGACCCCTCCTGGTGCCAACTCTGGGAGTGGGTGTCACAAGTTGGTATCAGAGCCTTGGTTTAAGAGATTTAGGTACAAGCGCGGTATCTAAACTTAAACTAGGACTCTATGTAGAGTAAATTGAGATAAGAATATAGATGCCAGCCAGGATAGCTTGTGCCCGTAAGGACGAATATGCGTAAGGAATATAATAGGTGGGACTTACGGTATGTGAATATGTAAAATACACGATTCCAATTAGCTACTGCAATTTGGTATTTTTCATGTAAATAGACCATAAGTACTAACCGTTGTGTGGCCAAGTTCAAGGAGATGAAGAACGTTTAGAAATGTAATCTAGAAATCGGTTTGAGTTGCTGATGAAGATAAAGAGGCGATATGTGGACATTAGGAAATTGTGTGCTAGAAGTAACTGGGTTTTGAACGCATCATAAATATGTACTTGTATCGGGTCCTGCACTTATATACTTGTCATGAATTCAAAATTTTTAAACTCTACGTCCTACAAGTTCTGAAATGTCATCCATCTTAATTTAGGATCTGGAAATGGCTGTGAGAGGCGATCATGCGAATGCAGAGAATAACGCCGGAGCTAATACGTTCACTAACAAGCAGAGAGCGGCTATGGCTGCAGAGATGACATGCTTAATGCAGATGAAACTACCTGATATATTAGTTCAACTTCAAGGAGCTGCGAGAGTTGGTGCTAGTGGAGCCCGTAGATCTGGTGGAGCTGTAGGAAGAGGTGCCGGAGTAGCACACCCTAGAATAGGATGTTCGTTTAAATCATTTAGCGGTTGTCGACCTCCTTTGTTTTATGGCAATCAAGATGCGTTAGCTACTTCCAGTGGATTCATGAGATGGAAGTAGTCATAGATATTAGTGAGTGTAGTGAGGCCCAATCCATCAAGTATGATGCCCACCCGTTTGTCTCAGAAGCACTGCACTGGTGGGGGATGATCAAACAGACGGAAGAAGAATGAGCTATTGCTGCAATGATGTGGGACGATCTGAAGAAGTTAGTTTTAGAATATTTCTGCCCTAAAGGTGAGCTTGAGCAACTGGAGAAAAGTTTTCTGACGTTGGAAGCTGGAAACATGACACACCGGGAATACACTTCAAAGTTCAACGCGATGGCGAGACTGCTACCTACCTTAGTCACTCCCGAAGCTGAGAGGGTGAAGCAT
>JBCNJP010009969.1:0-25303 GCA_039602395.1 Deinandra increscens subsp. villosa | reverse complement strand
GCCATCCTTGGTTCTACCTTGATATACAAGTAGAATTTCACAATGTTTATCGTACACACCCTTATATCTACATTAATAGTACTATTTGATACTCAACCACTTAATATTTCCTCACTTTTCTCCACGTCGTTATTACAAGTAGCGTCCCAACAATTTCTCACTTTACTCTAGTTACAATTAGAGCATCAACATTTGTCATACTTTATGACCCTTAGTCATGTAACACAACTGATTCTACACTATTAACACAATTAAAATTTTCCCACTTTAGATCATAACATACTTTTATTCTACTTTGTTAATCACAAGTAGAATTACAACACCTAACCACATAACGTTCTTTATATTACACCATTCATACATGTGGAATTTCACCACACTTTGTCTTACACATTGTTCATACATGCAAGATTTCATCACACTTAATCACATATCTCATTTTTTTCAACCTTGTTAATCACAAGTGGAATTGCGCACGCTTAACATTCCATACCTAACTCTACCTTATTATTACAAGTAAAGTTTCACCACGTTATGTATACATTCCTTTTTTTTCCTGCATTACCAATACATGCAATACTTCCACATTTCTGCATCCTTACTCAACTTGGTATTACAAGTAGAGTTTTTAATGTATCCAACTTTTTCTTATTTACTCTACTTGTTATTATAAGTAGATTAAACCGTTTCATCATGGGTGTAAGGTCAATCATATATTCTTCCCCCTTTTTATCGAAATTTTGCAATCACGACATACATCCACAACTAACACACTATTATTATCGGCTACTTCAACATCTAAAGGCACAAATAACTTGTCGATAACAAAATATGGGTGACGAGCAAGGTCGTGTGAAATAAACGATCTACTCGCACCCGTATCAAATAGCACATATGTGACATTAGAATTTACAAGGAATATACCTGTTACTACTCCAGGTTCCACCTTTCCTTCCCACATGGTTAGTTGGTAAGATCTCCCTCACTATCTTTGGGGATCTCCTCCCTTGCTCCACTTTGATTTACCCCAAGATTCAAGTCTAGGCATTCGCTCTTCCTGTGGTTGGATTTTCCACAGTTGTAACACGGTCTAGTCTTAAAATAGATTTCCCCCCTTGTGCATACGAACGGCCATAATGTGGGCATGCCGAAGACCCACCCCCTTTGTTTTCATCTTTCTTTGCAGTCTCAATGACTTTTTGTTTCTTAGTCGGGATGGAGCTACTTTCCAATTCTCTTTTCTCCCCTCTCTCCACTTGCCTCTTAATCTCCATCTCTCTTTCCTCCTTAGTTTTTTTCAACATGCCCCACCAATCTTTTGCCCGCGACCGGAGTGGCCAGGTTGCGAACATCACTAGATTCCTTCGATCACATCGGCTTCTTACAAACACATCTTCAATATCCGTTAGCCACCTAAGACAAGCTATCGGATTTGCATATCTGGAGTAGAGAGGGGGTTTTCACACCATGAAATCTTTGTACGTGCATCGCCCCTTCTCTTTCACCACATTCCCATCCCTCTTTAATTCATTATTTGACGCGTCAAATCGCTTATCAAATAGTTCCATCAAGGTTTCCTCCATCTTGCCTACGTGGACCCGTACACTAAGGTCCACAGAGGTCTCCACCTAATCTGAAACAATCTTCTTGACTTCGGCTGCCATGGCCTCCGTCAAAATGCCGCTCAGTTCAAACACAACAATATTACACGTTTTTATGTTGCAATGAATTCAACATAATTATCCTATTTGTTATCAAAAGTAGGTTATTTCCACCACACTTATTATTTTCACACTTATCATGCATTGTATATCACAATCCCGGATTTCTTCATTTTAGCATCTTCTTTACTCCCCTTAGGCCCATCCAACCCCTTTTCTTTGTCTACACACGCGAGTATGGTGTCTTAAACACCAACCTTTGTGTGCGACTCCTCCCATCTTTTAAACATTCTTACTTGAGTTGTACGTATCATGTACATTCAAGTTTACTCCTCTTTTAAACATTCTTACTTGATGTGCACACATCATGCACATTCAAGTTTACTCATCTTTCTAAACATTCTTACTTGACGTGCACACATCATGCACATTCAAGTACAAATTTGTTTCGTATATCATTTACAATATTCATAATAGAAACACTAGTCTTACTTACCGGGTCACACGATTGAGCCTTGAACCGAACACCATTTCCGTCCCCATGAGCACCTGGTTTGAGTTCAAGTGTTTCCACAACACTTGAATCCCTCAAACCGTTGCTCTGATACCAAATTGTAACACACTTAGACCTCTTTATGCATGTTTGGTAAATAAAGTTTAGCCAGAAACTTTTCTTTAAAAAAATGGTTCCATACTTGACCAAAATAATCATTAACATCCCTCTAGTTTGTTCGTTTATCTATCATTTAAAACATTACATCAGAGTACATAGGTTTTGATATGCAAAAATTAGTATAGCATGTGTCTCCACAAAAGCCCTTCATTGGTGTTCGATTCTTCTACTTTGAGCTCAATCCAGACCCGTCGACCCTTCTAATCCCCGCCTTTCATCATTACCAGTAACGTGTTCACAACAAACAACCACTTCATAGTGGTGAGAAAGATGTATATACTACTTGTTTGGAACATAAGAAAATTTTCAGCTTTCACCGTATGGTCCACCGTAGTACAAGATCATTCCACCATAGCCCCAATCAGGTTACTGTACCATACGCCCAGTTCCACTGTATGATACAGTGGCCCTGATCAATTTTTCATAACCCTATTTCTTCAAGACCACATATTTATATAGGAAAAACCATCACAATCACTTGTTTTCATATTTAATCGATATTTAATCGACACATATTTATATAGGTTCCATATTTAATTCATTCACTCTTATTATCGATATTTAATCGACACATTATCACTCTTGTTTACGACATCCTCAAGCCATACTATATCTCTTGATTCCACATAAGTCACCACTTTAACCTAAAGCATTCATTCTTCAGATCACATCAAACAACCGAATTTCACACATTACATCAGTTTTTCGGATTTCCCCTACTTGGGTGAAACCCCATAACGCAAGTTAACACAAATCATGTAGCAAGTAAACATGCAACCAAATAAGATGCAATACTAGACTACAACATCCCTACATAATGATATTCCCCCATAATTTAGACAAAAGATGAAGTTCATACATTCACCTAACAAGATAACAACTTACTTGATGAAGAGACCCAAAATTGAAGAGGAAATTCGTGACCTAGACACCTCCCAACTTCGAATTCCAGCCTTCGCCTTAAATCTCCCACTCTAACACTTTCAGTTTGAAGCCAAGAACACAAGAGTTATATTTCTCTCTTCTCCCGCTCCCTTGTTTACGTAAAACAGGTCCGGGGAAATCCCAGATCTTTGTTTTAATTCCCATTTTGCTCTTCTAGTTCTTACTCTATTTCCATTTTCACAAAACCTACCCAGTAACTTGCTTTTACATTAAAGTCATCTAACTTTCTTATTTGGTAAAAACTTTAACTTAAATAAGACCACTAACCACTTACTATTTATGTTGGGACATATTTTTATAAAAATCACACTTAACTGACACGCCAACATTGCATAACATGATAATAATCACATAATATAATAAAACGGACTTGGGACATTACAGTACATCATCTACATGCTTAGTGTCCTTGATAACCACTTCTTCCACTGCAGCCTCTTCCTTACCTTGTCAGCAACATCAGGCATAGTTACCTTATCAAATACTTTAGCCTCTTCTGCCTTTGTAGCCTCAAGTTTGGCTAACTTTCTTTTCTTTTCAGTAGGTATGATCTCTTCACCAACCAGTTTATAATCTTTTTAATGTTAGAAGGTAGACATCCTGCAAGAAGAAGTGATGAGGTCACAATCTCCTTCATTGAGAGCACAGGAGAAACCTTCATGATCTTAGTGCGAGGTACTCCTTCCCATGCCTGCTCAACATCAAAAGGCTCAACCCCGACTTGGTTTAGGTTAAAAAGCCTCACATTATTAGGCAGGCTTAACCTTCATGATCTTAGTGGGATGTACTACTTCCCATGCTTGTAATTGGTGAACTAGGCTTCTCCCCTTTTTGGCAGCATCAGCTTTCAATGCACGAAGTTCTTGTGGAGAGTTTGAAGAACTAGCCACCTTCATGACATCACCTTCAGTCTTCCATTGTTGCAGTAGTTTGAATGAACTCTCCTTGTGTTGCCCCAGTTTGAGTAAGAGAGGAGAGCTAAGATTTCATCTCCCTGTATAGAGCCGTCAATTCATTAAGTGTCATACTGTCCTCAACTGGTGGTGTTCCAGTATCTTTGGACAAAGATGAAGCATCAAGTCTAACTTGATCATCTTTACCACCCTTGGTTTCTTGGCACCTGGGATGCCTTTTCATCAGTAGTTATTTGGTTCCAGTGAAGGTTCCTTTGGTTTAAAAAGTGAGAAAGTTTCCATGGGTTTGGTCTTAAAGATGTAACCATTGTCTGTTTACTCCAGTAGGGAGTCAAACATAGTGGCAGCCTTATCCATATGAACCTCTTCAGAACTCCTAAGATTCACCTCCTTAGACAAGTGGGGGCTAGGCAATGAGGAACTCACATCCATCTGATAGTCACTTAGTAATGAGGTGTATGAGCGAACTTCATCATTTCGATTCAAGATTTCAAAGCCTTCACTTGTAGGTGTAGAATGGTTAAGATATATGGAGGTCAAGCCTAGGATGAGGGTTGTACATCCTTTACTAATGACTCCCCCTCAGCAGAGGGTTTTTTAGCATTGTGGTGACCCCTTTTGGCTTTCTTATTCTTAGTCTTTTTTCCTTTAGCATGGTCAGAAGCTTGGGTGGTTTGGGTTTGCGCAAGTGGAGGAGACTTGGCAACCTATTCTATTGGTATTTCAGGAATGGTAGGTAAGGTAGTTTGTGTGGTAGGAATTGATGACTTTAGAGTGGACGTCTTCCTCTTGTTGGAAAGGGAAATCTTTTTATGTGAAGAGGAAGAAGCTTGGACAAGTGTGGGTTGTGGAATTACTGGTTATGTAACCCCTTCACCTTGAGCAATTGGCTCATTAACAGTAGAACCAAATTCCATTTGAACCTCCTCTTGTTGAGGTTCATCAGGAAATTGTCATGGCCCTGGTATGGGATGAGTCGTATCCCTGCCATGAAATTCTGATATGTTTATGCAAAGGTTTGAAAAAGTTTTATCATTTAAAGGTCTTTGATTTAAAATATTCCCCGAAAACACAAGAGATGGGTAATCTAGTTTTAAACATGTGAAAGGAATCTGGGATACATATAGAATCCAAAATTTCCAGCATTCTCAATCAAGCCATTTTAAATCATTTTTGAGAAGTTCAAATTTTCACCGTGTAGATCGCCTGAAAAGTAGAAGCTTGTTCGGCAGCAAGATCATTGTAGCCAGACTTCTTGGGAGTTAGGCAGGCAACTAGAGTGTGGGCTAAAAACCTCTATTTGTAACGCAGTTGCCCTTTCTTGACAATTTTGCTCTTCCTATCTCCGTCATACCCAATTTCTTGTAGCGTATTCTGGTACACAGCTGAATCAACCATCAAATAACCATCTTCATCTCTCAGCTTTAGGTCTTTTCTAATGACAGCTTCAGTGAACAAACTTCAACCTCGCCAATTTCTAAGGAAGAACACCCGTGTATATCTTGTAAAATCATCAATTATGACAACAGAGTAAGACTTCTTTCCTAAACTCATAACCCTTGTTGGACCAAACAGATCCATGTGAAGTAACCCCAAGGGTTTTGAGATTGAGCTTTCCACTTTGGGCTTTAAAGAAGAGTTGTGTTGTTTGCCCTTCAAACATGGGACACAATGGTAGCACATGTGAACTGTTTATTTGGTAAACCCTTAACCAAACCAAGTTTTATAAGTTTGTTCATATTTTTTTAGTTCACATGGCCTAGTCTTCTATACCATAAATCAGACTCACCAGTAAAAGCCTTAGATATAAAACAGGCAATGCCTCCCTTTGAGGAAGCAATAACCATATCTTGAACGTACAAACCTTCAAATTCATTTCATCAGAAATCACTAGACCAAGTTTAATTACAATGGCTTCTTTCTCATTAAACACTACATTTAACCCTTTATCGCACATTTCTCATACACTCAAAAGGTTAACGTTTAACACATCCATAAAACTCACCTTGTCAAAACTTACCTTCCCATTCGTCACACTGCCTTGAGCAGAGATGTGACCTTCAATACTTTCGAAAGCTACTAGTCCTCCATCATGCCTTTTTATATATTCTAAAAGATGTTTATTTCCTGCATGTGGTGGAGCATCCACTATCTATAACCCAATGACTTGCTTGGGTTTTATTTGGTTGCCCCTGCACATGTTAGCACCAATTAATTTGAATAAGGGACCCAAGCCTTGGTGGTCTTGGGTCTTCCATAGGCATCATTGTACTTATATTCTTTAAGTACCAAGGTGGTTGTAAGTGGTTCTTCTTCCAATAAATCATCAGTTTCAAAGTTTACATGTTTAGGTGATCTACCTCTTTTATCACTTTCAGAAAATGAAGTTTGATCATTGGAACGAAACTTCCTATTTTGTTTTTCAAGAGCCTTTCTTTGTTTGAACTCTCCAAATTTTCTTTGCTTATTAGTTTTAGTTCTAGGGACTTCAGGGACTGAAGTATAGAACTGATTGACTACTCTTTCTTTAGTAGGAGAGTGAGCAAATTTTTGGGGAACCGGAGATTTTTGCTTTCTTCTTTGAGCATTCGGAAGAATTTGTCTTCCGGTTGAAGCAACAAACTGAATCTCCAGTTGAACTCTGGTCTTAGAACTTCTTACCTTATCACGTGCAGCAGATCTTCCACGTGATGGGTTTCTTCGAGATTGGGACTCAATAACTTCATATTCCTCAAGATATTAAACATTTGGTCGTTGCCTAACAGCTGTTTCTGATGTTTTTGAAAATTGATTTTCCGGTTGAACTCTAGTTTGAACGGAAAATTGTTCTGGTTGAACTGGAGTTCGAGTGGAAGGAGCTTCACTTGGATAATATTTTTTGATTTTTAACACAGAAAACTTGTTATTGAACTCATTTCCCACCAAAAATTTGGAATTCTTGCTTCGATCATTTTCAAAATGCTTTACATGATGATTTTTTACAGGAAAAGATCTTCCTGATGGCTTCTTTTGAAAATCAGATTGTACAGTTTTAACTTTCACTTCCTTGGGTTTTTCAAGCTGACATTGAGCAAAAGGTTTGTAAGCACACTTTGAAGCAACATGAACATGTTCACAACAAATTATACATTCATTTAAACATTTTGGTTCATCCCTATATGCCTCAGCATATCTAGGGGAATGGTCACTGGTCTTTTGCTTGTAAACAAGCTTTCCTTTAGCATGAATCTTTTGGTGCTCAGATTTTGTTTGTTTATTAACCACAACCTGTTTACCCTCTAACTTAGCATCTTTTGGTTCATAAATCAATGGTGGTGCAAATTCATAAGATGGTGTTAAAGTTTTTGATGTTTCAACATGTTTTGAAGTGCAAGGTGTTGTTTCATCAGTTTTAGACATAGCAATATAGTTTGCATTAGGCACATACAGTTTATCAAATTGGTTAACTTACTCATGTGAAATGTCCACATTTTCTATAGAAGGTGCTTCAGGGTCAGCAAATGGTTCTACAATACTTTCATCTTGTAAAGCTTTCATTGGTGGTACCACGGGACTGTAATGACCTAGAGGTTTCACTATGGTATAACCAATTCCTGCTTGACCCTGAATGGCACTTTTCCATAATTCTCAGCCTTTTCAGTGGTTTCTGTAACACTTCGGTCATTTCGAATGTAATTTTACCCGACCATTTCCAATTTTGGATTGTAATTATAATCTTAAAGCAACAAAGAATCACTTCCTGTTCATTTATGATTTTTATTTCAATTATATTGTATAATTGAATAATTTTAATCACTACTCGAAAAACTATCGAAAGCTTTAATTTAAACGTTATTCAATTCAAATTCATTGTTTATTATTGATACATAATTTGTGCGTCGTGTGAAGTATCAAGACAAGACGATGAGAAGTTCAAGACAAAGTTCAAGCTGCCTGACGAACTGGATCCGAACTGTCAGTTCGGATCAGACGAACTGGTAGTTCACCTAAGGTTCAGCCAGTCGGGTATAAATAGGAAGTTTGTCTTGTAATTCTGTAACTGAGCAAGATAGGTCTGATCTTAAGTGTGTGTTCTGAGAGGTGTTTCTTTATGTCGATTCTCTATGTTTCCTGAGTTGTAATTGTTCTCTAGATCAATAAAGCAACTCTTAATTACTTGTTTCTTTTCCGTAATAGCTAGATTGATTAGATGATCCGATGCTCACGTACTTTCAAGTGGTATCAGAGCTATCTGGTTCATTCTACTGATCTGTGATTGCTACTTTTGGAGTTTTTGAAACAAAAAGTGTGGGTTTTTTCAAAAATTGGAGTGTTTTTGCAAGTTTTTGAGTGTTTTAGTTGAGTATCTTGTGAAAAATGTGCTCCTAAAATTTTTGAACTTGAACAAAAAGCGTTTGGTTATCAAACAATGGCATTACCCATCGAATTACTACATTAATTCAGTACTTGCAAGAAATCGAAACAATTTTGGAATGCATTATCAGCAAGGTGTGAAGGCAACGATCAATACAAGAAAAGTCGGAAAAAGGTGTTGAATAAGGAGTTTGACAACTTTTAACATTATGAAAATGAAAACATTACGGCTCTAGTTTCAAGATGTTGACATCTGATTAGTGAATTAAAAGTTGTTGGGAATGAGAAAACTGATGAAGAATTGAAAGAGAAGATTATGGAAGCATTACCAGAAATTTGGGAAAATTATGTCTTGTTACTCACTCATTACAAAGAATTTTCCACATTATCATTTCATGAGCTCACTGGTAAAATTCATGCTCGGGAAATAGAAATGATAAATTCAAAGAAATCAACTGCTAAATTGCAAAATCCAGAGTTATATCATGGTGAGAATGCTGCAAGCATAAATGCTAAGGCTAAACCAAGTCTTAGTTCTGCACCACCTACTGCAAGTTCGGATAATATAATTCTTCAAGGGGTTGTAACTTTACGATTCCAGAATCATCAAATCAAAGTGCTTTATCTATTAAGTCGGTAGATGATTGTGCAAAATTGATTTCTGCTCTCATTACATCTTCTTTTGGAATGATTATCAATGATGTCAGCAATGCTCGGTCGACTGAAAAAGATCTTGATGAAATTGATGATGATCAGCTAAATAATATGGACATAGCTTGGAAATTGGCTATGTTGAGTCAAAAGTCAAAGAGATACTTCAAGAAAACTGGAACACGACATTTTGGATCAAATGGAAATTTGGGTTTTGATAAATCCAAGATAAAATGTTACAAATGTTCAAATCTTAGACATTTTGTAAGAGAATGTCAACGATCTCACACTTCCAAAGCTACAAATGGTTCTCGACCATCTTCAAGCAATTCAAACAAGACAACTTTAACTCTTCAGAATAACGATACTTATGATTGGGGCAAATAGTTTGATACATCTGCATTGATTGTTACCCATGAGCAAGATGAGTATTATTCTGATTCAAGTTCATATGAAGCTGCTGAAAATGAAAGATTTGAGTAAAAAATTAAAAGCTTGTTAAACGAAAATGAGAGGTTATTGAAAGAAAATGATTTGTTGGAAAAGGAGGTTAAGATGATTACCGAAGTTCTTCAAACGATAAAGAAAGATTTGGAGATATCTAAAAATAATGAAAAGGATTGTGAAGAAAAGAATAAAAAGTTGGTTGAAGAAAAGGAGGAATTGGTTAAAGAAATTCAGAAATGGAAAGATGAAGTAGAAGATGTTGCTAAAGATTTTTAGAATTTGTTTGATAAATCAAAAATTAAGCTTGATATGCTTACAAACACTTCTGATGAGTATGCTACTAAACTTGAGGCTTATGAGGTGGATATGGGAAAATTATTGGATGAAAAGAGAGAGTTAGTGAGTGTGAATAAAGTGTCATCTTCAAATCTTGAAATTCAGAAAAGAAATGAGGATAAACGGAAAAAGGAATTGTTTGCTGAGCTTGATAACCTTCGATTGCATAAATTTGAAACTCTCAAAGTTGCTAAGAGGTTGATAACCACCGAGAAGGAATTAGCTGAGGCACAACAAAAGATCTCCATTTTAAAGATTCAAGTGATCGATGCAAGTCAACTTCTAAACAATGTCACCAATTCTCAATTATTTATAAGCTTCTTAGCTAACGATGAAAATTTGAAAAAATGTTTGACAAAAGGGCATCACCTCTAGCAAGTGTTAAAGAAGTGTAGGAAAAGGTTGAAGAATATGATTACTCATAGTTTTCATTATCATCGAATTCTAAAGAAGAGAAGGTTGTGAAGAAGAAAAAGAATAATAAGAAAGGTAAAAAGATTGACAAGAATTCTGAAGTTCCTCAAGTTCCAAAGTTTGTGTCTGGTTCGACGTCAACAGAAAATGAGAAGATAGCTACTTCTAGTGAGAAGATTCAGTCTCAACCTGATTTTGATGAGACAATTTTCTATGAACAAAAGAATGTGCAAGAAGTCAAAGCTGAATTTTCTCATTTGGCGAAGAATGGGCATAAGTCATCAAGTTTTGAGGAAAAGACTTGTGGAAAGAATATTGGATTGGGTTTTAAGGTACAAAATGATAAAGCGGAGGAGGTATTCAAGCTTCAAAACTACAGAATCTGAAGAAAATGAAATTGAAGCAAGTCAAGAAAGAAGTTTTGAAGGCTGAGAAAGTTCAACCCGAAAGGTTTTACAAACTTAAGGGTTCGGAACAAATATTTTCAAACAAAGAATTTCCACTTCATTGTGTTGATGCACAAAAGATTTCTGAAGTGTTTGTGAAGCTGCTGATCCGATGAATAAGAACAAACAAGCTGCTTTTTATGATCATTTTGATGATAGAAATGTTTATGACGTTGTGCAGGTACATAAACGATGGGACAAAGCTAGTCGTTTGTGCTATATTT
Source organism: Deinandra increscens subsp. villosa (assembly GCA_039602395.1). Lineage (NCBI taxonomy): Eukaryota > Viridiplantae > Streptophyta > Magnoliopsida > Asterales > Asteraceae > Deinandra > Deinandra increscens. The sequence continues at coordinate 14,239 of JBCNJP010009969.1, read as the reverse complement.
GTCGTCAAACGGGACATATGGCAAAAGATTGTCCAATTCCTGTTGCTTCTAAAACAAAACTCAAAAGATCCCAGTTCTTGGTAAACCTGCCAAACCAGTGTTCCTTGATGAACATGGCAGAGTTTTTGATGAATTTCAACCTACATTTTTTCAAAAACAAAAACGTTTTGTTCCAACTTTTCAAAAGGTTCAAAATGTAGGTTGTTCGTTTTAGTCACCTGTGATTGATTCATCAAAAACTGAATTACCAAAACAACAACAACAATGGAAACCTAATGTGGTTTCGAAGAAAAATCAGGATACTGGTCGACCAGAAGCACTTTGCTTCGGGTCATTTATGAACTAATAAATTTGACCAATGTGCTGGTACTTCTAGAAGACCTATTGACGATTGCAAAAGTTGTTGATGGAGAAGTTTTCTGCTTAACATAAATTTCATGCTATATCTTACTAACCTGAAAGTTTTCTGAAACCTTTAAAATGCAAGGTATCCGTGTTGGTTGATCAATTTTCTTTTTACATTTGACAAATACCAAAAATAGTGTCTTGTTTCTATAAAATGGAAAATCCAAAAATAGAGTTTTTCACTTTAAGGGGGAGAATTGCAAGTGAGGGGGAGTAAATGCATGTTATGGGGAGAAGATGAATACACGTAAAATATATAGTGAAGGTAAACACATGCAAAATATATAAAATTTTGAGAAATTGATCATTGGGAAATAATAGTACATTGGCTTACGTATCTGACTCATGGATAGAGTAGATGAAAGAACCATAAGATCATTGCTTGATATGCTTGGTAAACTCGGCAAATCAGAAAGTATTCAGATGTGAAATACACTAAATACTAATGCGTGACCATGTGGATAAAATCTTGAAGCTTATTTAATGACAAAAAGAGAAAAATAAGTGTGAAAAACAAAATGAGAAGTCACCGTGTATACATGTGTTCATTTTGCAAAGATTTAAACTTGTTTAATTTTCTTTATTTTCCCAAACGATCAGAATTTCTTTGCATATCGAAAGATCGACCTGAATGTTGTTCGTTTGAGGTTCTGCTTTATTTTCTTTGGTGTTTCGTATAATTCATCGGACTTTCTCTACATATCCACAAGACCGACCTGATTGTTGTTGAATCATACAATTTCAACTTGTTTTATTTTCTTATATTGTTAAATCCGAGGCCTTATCTGCGTATCAAAAGATCGACCTTAAGGTAGACGATTTAAAGTTCTTATTTCTTTTTGCATGAAACACAGTTGATGATATCATGAAAACATTATGCTTCACACAAGAGAAAGAAAAATGTCTGAATATGTCTGATAGTGTGGGATACACTGGTCAAAGCAAATCTAATCAATACCTTAACATATCCAGATGTTATGAGTATGATTTCACCTGAGTTTAAGATGGACAAATTATACCGGCAATCAGCATGACTTGTGTGCTTCAATTAGTTAAAATTGAAGTGTAGTTCAGTGCGTCATGATTAATATGATCCCGTATAGTGATCTTTCTCATACCAAAAATAGAGTTTGATTCTGTATTGTGAATTCATTTCATTTTAGAAAAAGTACAAAAAGATTTTCGGTGCGTTTTAGCATAAGTTTGAAAAATCAAAAAGATTTTAGTTGTGTTTTTATATAAACTTTCTAAAAGCCAAAATGATTTTGTTTCTATTTTATTTTCGATCTTATCAACACGTGATACAAATCAAAATTTCAAAATCATATCTTGGAGTCTCGAAGAGACGTTTTGCGCCGAGATTATTTTAAATTTTGAACAGATTGCTAAAGTGAGAGAAATATCACAACTTCAAGTCTTCTGGAGCTGCTGATAAAGAGAGAACCACACTATGCATCGTCAAGTATTCAAGATCCAGCTACTATCAAGTTGAGGAAGAGTTTGTTTGAAGATATTTTGAACTGATATATACTTGAGAGGGAGTTTGATTGAAGATACAGTTTTGTTATGTTGTCTAAGATACTGCACATGCCGAGGGGGAGTTTGTTGATACATAATATGAGCGTCGTGTGAACTATCAAGACAAGACGATGAGAAGTTCAAGCTGTCTGGCGAACTGGATCGGTAAGTTTAGATCATGCGAACTGGCAGTTCGCCTGAGGTTTGGCCAGTCGGGTATATATATAGGAAGTTTGTCTTGTAATTCTATAACTGAGCGAGATAGGTCTGATCTAAGTGTGTGTTCTGAGAGGTGTTTCTTTGTGTCAATTCTTTATGTTTCCTGAGTTTTAGTTGTTCTCTAGATCAATAAAACAACTCTTAGTTACTTGTTTCTTTTCCATAATAGTTATATTGAGTAGACGATCCGATGCTTACGTACATTCATTTATCATAAAACCAAACAACTTAAGTAAATCTAAACTTATATTTATTTGTGTGTAATACTATTCACGCATACGAATAAATATTTGCAAAGTTTTACGAAAAGTTGGAAGACTTATGAAAAACAATGAAGATTTATGAAAAACGACGAAGATTCGACGATTTATGTGATATTCGGTGTTAACCGGAAGTTTCGTAAGTTTCAAACATAAGAATATTTTGTCTCAAAACTTTCAAACTTATAAGAAATTTTGGAGTTCAAAAATATCATTTTATTGAAAGTTCAGTGGTGAATCTTATACAAATCCAAAGTTCAGGGGCTAAAATGTAAAATTCCAAAATCTGCCAGAAAAGTGACACTCGCGGACAGCGAGTGCGCTTTCTCTTTTGTATGGTGGTCCGCGACTGGTGCGTTGTCGCACCTACGAGCTAGACTGCGATCTGGTTCGATTTTGACCGTCGTGGTGTAAATTTTGAGCAAATTACTCACTACCTAACGTGTCTCCACCACCTTTCGACCCTCCTACTATAAGATAACACCTAGATCAGTTCAAAAACCCATTAAAATTCACAAATCTCTGCGCAAGAACACTCAAACTTGTATCCAAATCTTCATAGTCCAAATTCTCGCAGCTCGATCGTGCTCAGGCTCTGAAAATTTGCAGTCACGCATCTTTTGATACGTAGAACAAAAGCCCTCTATTAATTTCAATTCATATTGTTGTTTTGATTAAATTCCAGACATGCTAAAAATCTAGGGTTCTTGAGCTATTATCAAAACTAGAACAATCTATTGGGAATTAGGAGCCGAAATTTTGAGGACAGTCATACGAAATCATAACAAAAGAAACCCCTAAGTCAATTTTATGAATGGACATATTTTTTTCAGTTAAAAACGAGATTTTACGACGTTGTAATGTCAAAATCTAATAAACGGTTATGCGTTTAGATTTCAAACTTTAGGGGCTATCTTTATATACTATCGAGATTAAAACCTTAAATTTGTATCATTTTTCGAGCACGTTTGATATTATTCGTAAAATTGATATATACAAATATTTGTTAAAAACAAATATATATATATATATATATATATATATATATATATATATAGGGAGAGGATCATTTGAGAACCAATTGGGTTTGAGAACTAAAAAGAACTAATTTGAGCCATAAGTTTATTTACATGTATCCCCCTCCCATGAATTGTAGTGATCCCCTCTGAAATGTGTGGTTGAGATTTAGTTCTCAAAAGTTCTCAAAACAAAAAGTTCTCATTTGAACCTAACCCTATATATATATATATATATATATATATATATATATATATATATATATATATAAGTTTACAAACATTATTATCAATTTATATGTATTTTATAAAAATATATATTTAAAAACATAAACTAATATATATATATATATATATATTTTATAAAAAACTAAAACATATATATATATACTTAATTTTTTTTATAAAGTATATATATATATAAATCAAAAGAGTAAAACAAATATCCAGTTATCTTTATAAACTATTACTATTATTTCACGAAAACACCGGAAGGGTAAACACCCGTACACGGGGGTTTCTGGCAAAGCGAGGGTGTCGTATAAATCCCAACTAGGACCTGGCACACCTCAATGGGCGATCCCGGAGTGAGTGTTTACTTATAGGAAAACGCGTTTTCATATTATCACTAATCTTTGCTTTAATCATAAAATACAGAAATAGCCTCTTGACCTAATAACAACACCAGACACTATTCAAGAACCCTACCATTTGAAATTATATTTGTTATTCTTTGTATTTATTTAGCCTATTCATGTCACTAGGCTAATATGAAGGTCTATCATATCAATCTTAGTACTATCTTTCAGTCTCAATCCGTTCATCAAGTGAGTACTCGTAGCCCCTCTTCTTTTGTTATTTGTGGTGCAACATGTATTCTATATCAAAATCCTTATCCTTTATTCTTGATACAAAACACTGCGATTATATGAGTATTTGTGTGATTCTTGATATGCTTACTTGTGAGAGACTTGATATGTGAAACTTGAGACTTGATAAACTTGAAATGTTATTCTTGCGTAAACATTAATAACACCAAACCTTTGGTTCATTAATAGCTATTGTTTGACAACCCACCTAGGATATTGAGACGTAATCTTGTCTTCAAATAGGTGATTGGAGCTTAAACCGTCAAGGTTTGTTTTACGCGTTTATATCTTGCCTTTATTAGTTGTTTGTCATATTCTTAATCATACTCTTGACACATTCATCGCATGCATTAAACTTATACTTTATATAAAACCTATGTGTACTCACCAACTCATTGTAGTGGACAAATATTTTACAAACGTTGCAGGTAATGCTACTTGAGATTTCAGTTGTGTTATTAGACTAGGCATTGCTGGACCTAGTTAATCTTAACTCATGTCTGTTTGCGCTAAGTTTTGTAAGATATTGATGTTATCGAATAAAATGGCATGATTAAGTATATCGCAACTGTAGTTTATTTGGTTGTGAGCATCTGGACAATTTATCACGCACCGACATATTACGCCGTCGGTCAGGGTGTGACAGATTGGTATCAGAGCCATGACTATAGGGATTTAGGTTATTAGAAACGGATGACCTAGACTATGCCATAGGTGTCTTACATGATAATTTCATGTATAGTATGCCTACTTATATGTTAAGTCCTTTGATGTCTCTTAATCTTGCATTCTTCAAAATCCCATCTCTACTCTTAACACACACTTATACACTAAATCTTCAGGCTTCCTAGCCTCTCCTAACAAATGTGCAACACCTGCAATTTCATCACCCAACCATTGTTACTTGTCGAGTTTGTCTAAATTATGGCTGCTAGGTCACTTCATGAATACTTTTCGATTGCCTGCTCGCACTTAAAATCAAATGGTTCAACCAGTGACTCTTCATCCTATTCAGCCTAATGTTGCTCAGGCTCCACGTGTTAATGCATGTTACAATTGTGGGGATCTAGGTCATTTCCGCAATACATGTCCAAGGCTTATCACCGCAAATCCTCCTGGAAACAATGCTAATCGTGGTGCACTTGCTCGAGCCTTTCACATCAATGCTAATCAGGCTCAGGCAAACCAGGAAGTTGTCAACGGTACTTTTCTTATTAATAACCGTTATGCTTCCGTTTTATTTGATACTGGTGCCGATAGGAGCTTCTTTTCATTAGAATTTGAACCATTGCTTGCTATGTCTCGTACTGCACTTGAACCTCCTATCTCTACTGAAGTAGCTAATGGTAAATCAATGTCACTTGATTCTATTATTCAAAATTATGCTTTGAACTTTGGTGATCATTCTTATTCTGTTGACCTCATTCCTATGCAACTTAGGAATTTTGACATCATAGTAGGCATGGATTGGTTATCTCGACATCATGCGGAGGTTATTTGTTTCAATAAAATCATCCGTATTCCTCGTCCAAATGGTCAATTCCTAGTAATTTATGGCGATAAACCATCCAACGGGCTTAAGCTCATGTCCTGTACTAAAGCCCGCAAGTACTTGCGTAAGGATTATGCGGCATTCTTGGCTCACATGGTGGAATTTAGTGATAAGGAAAAGAGGATTGAAGACATCCCATTCGTTCGGGACTTCCCATAAGTATTTCCTGAAGACATATCGGGTCTTCCTCCCGTCCGCCAAATAGACTTTCGCATTGACCTTGTGCCTGGTGCTACTCCTGTTGCAATGTCACCTTATCGCCTTGCACCTTCGGAAATGCAGGAACTCTCTTAGCAACTTCAAGAACTCTCTGATAAAGGTTTTATTCATCCTAATTCCTCTCCTTGGGGAGCACCTATTTTTTTCATGAAGAAGAAAGACGGTACGTTCATATGTGTATTGATTACCGTGAGCTCAATAAACTTACCATCAAGAATCGTTATCCTTTTCCTAGGATTGATGATCTCTTCGATCAACTATAAGGAGCCACGTGTTTCTCTATAATTGATATTAGCTTTGGCTATCATCAACTTCGAGTACATGAGGATGATATTCCTTTGACCGCCTTTCGCACAAGGTATGGTCATTACGAATTCACTGTCATGCCTTTTGGTTTAACAAATGCACCTGTTGTATTCATGGATCTCATGAATCGTGTTTGTAAACCTTATCTTAATAATTTATTCATAGTCTTCATTGATGATATTCTTATCTACTCCAAGTCAAAGTCAGATCATGAAAATCACCTTCGCCTAATGTTGGAACTTCTAAAGAAAGAACAACTGTATGCAAAATTCTCTAAATATGAATTTTGGCTTAAAGAAGTTCAATTTTTAGGACACATTGTCAACAACAAGGGTATTCACGTTGACCCTACAAAGGTTCAAGCCGTTAAAAATTGGAATACCCCAACCACCCCTACTGAAATCCGCTATTTTCTTGGTTTAGCAGGCTATTATCATCGTTTCATTTCAAATTTCTCCAGGATTGTTGTGCCACTCACTGCTTTAACTCAAAAGGGCAAGCCATTTGAGTGGGGGTCCTGCTCAAGAGGAAGCATTTCAAACACTTAAGCAAAAGTTGTGTGTTGCTCCTATCTTAACTCTTCCTGATGGTACGGATGATTTCGTTGTCTAATGTGATGCCTCTAATCAAGGCCTCGGATGCGTTCTTATGCAACAAGGAAAGGTAATCGCATATGCATCAAGGCAGCTTAAGATTCATGAGAAAAACTATACGACACACGATCTTGAGCTTGGTGCCGTTGTTTTTGCCTTGAAAATTTGGAGACATTATCTTTATGGTACCAAATATGTTATATTTACTGACCATAAAAGTCTTCAACATATCTTCAACCAGAAGGAGCTCAACATGCGACAAAATCGATTGATCAAACTTCTAAACGATTATGACTGTGAGATTCGATACCACCCTGGTAAAGCTAATGTCGTAGCTGATGCTCTAAGTTGAAAGGGGCATGTCAAGCTCATTCTTTTTCAAGGTACTCATCACCTAACCAACCTCCAAGATCGTATCTTGAAGGCTCAATATGTATCGGTCACTGAAGGAAACATGTATGAAGAAATGTCATGTGGTGTCGAACTTCATTTGGAAACTAAACCAAATGGTCTTCTCTATTTTGTGAATCTTCTTTGGATTCCGGACCGAGAGATCTTCAGATTTTTATCATGAATGAAGCTCATAAGACTCGTTATTCAATTCATCCCGGTGCTGATAAAATGTATCAGGATCTTCGTTGTTATTATTGGTGACCTGGGATGAAGGAAGACATTGCACTTTATGTTGCTAAATGTCTTACTTGTTCTAAAGTCAAAGCAGAACATCAACGACCCTCTAGTTTACTCGAACAACCTATGATTCCAGTTTGGAAGTGGGAAAACATTGCTATGGATTTTGTCACTAAACTTCCACATACTTCCAGTGGGAATAATAGTATTTGGGTTATAGTTGATCGTCTGACAAAATATGCACATTTTCTCGCCATTCGTGAAAATTTCAAAATTAGAAAGTTAGCTTGTATCTATGTTAAAGAAAATGTTCGACTTCACGGTACTCCTCTGAGCATTATATCAGATCGTGATGGGTGTTTCATCTCTCGGTTTTGGCAATCTCTTCAATCAACTTTAGGAACTCGTTTAGATCTCAGTACTACTTATCAACCTCAAACAGATGGTCAGTCTGAGCATACTATTCAGACCCTTGATGATATGCTTCGGGTTTATGTAATTGAATTTCAAGGTAACTGGGATACTCATCTGCCATTGGTTGAGTTTTCATACAACAATTATCATTCAAGTATTGGTATGGCCCTTTTGAGGCACATTATGGTTGCAAATTTCGCTCACCTATATGTTGGAGTGGGATTGGTGAAGCACATATCACTGGCCTGAACTAATCCAGGAAACGACAGACAAAGTCTCTCAAATTCAAAATCATTTACTCACTGCTAGAAGTCGCCAAAAGAGTTATGCTGATAAGTGACGAAAACCCTTGGAATTCAAAGTCGGTGATTTAGTCCTACTTAAGGTATCCCTTTGGAAGGACATCATCCGATTTGGCAAAAGAGGAAAGCTAGCACCTCGTTTCGTGGGACCATTCAAGATCTTGAAAAAAATTGGAAAAATGGCTTATAAACTTGAATTACCTCCTGAACTTGCGAACGTTCATCCTGTATTTCATGTGTGTAATATTCGAAAATGCTTGGCTAATGGAAACTTCATATTCCCTTAGACGAAATTCAAATAGATGAATCTATGCATTTTGTTGAAAAGCCTGTGGAAAATTTAGATCAGGAAGTCAAGAAGCTAAAACGTAGTCGTATTCCTATTGTGAAAGTTTGTTAAGAATCTAAACGTGGACCAGAATTTACCTGGGAACGTGAGGACCAGATGAAGATCAAATATCTATATCCTTTTAATCAGTCTCCTTAAACTGAAATTTCGGGACGAAATTTCTTAAAGTAGGGGAGACTGTAACACTTCGGTCATTTCAAATGTAATTTTACCCGACCCATGTCCAATTTCGGATTGTAATTATAATCTTAAAGCAATAAAGAATCATTTCCCGTTCATCGATGATTTTTATTTCAATTATATTGTATAATTTAAATCACTATTCGAAAATCTAACGAATGTTTTAATTTAAACGTTATTCAATTCAAATTCGTTGCTTATCATAAAACCCAACAACTTAAGTAAATCTAAACTTATATTTATTTGTGTGTAATACTAGTCATGCATACGAATAAATATATGCCAAGTTTTACGAAAAGTTAGAAGATTTATAAAAAACGATGAAGATTCAACGATTTACGTGATATTCGGTGTTAACCGGAAGTTTCGTAAGTTTCAAAAATAAGAATATTTTGTCTCAAAACTTTAGAACTTATAAGAAATATGTTTATAAAGTTTTGGAGTTCAAAATATCATTTTATCAAAAGTTCATGGGTGAATCTTGTACAAATCCAAAGTTCAGGGGCCAAAATGTAAAGTTCCAAAATCTGCCAGAAAAGTGACACTCGGGGACATCGAGTGCCCTTTCTCTTTTTTGTGGTGGTCCACGACTGGTGCGTTGTCGCACCTATGAGCTAGACTGCGATCTGGTTCGATTTTGGTCGTCGTGGTGTCAAGTTTGAGCAGACTACTCACTACCTAACGTGTCTCCACCACCTTGTGACCCTCCTACTATAAAATTACATCTAAAATTAATTCAAAAACCCATTCAAATTCACAAATCTTTGCTTAAGAACACTCAAACTTGTATCCGAATCTTCACATTCCAAATTCTCGCAGCTCGATCGTGCTCAGGCTCTGAAAATTTGCAGTCACGCATCTTTTGATATGTAAAACAAAAGCCCTCTATCAATTTCATTTCATATCGTATTTTTGATTGAATTCCGGACATGCTAAAAATCTAGGGCTCTTGAGCTATTTTATCAAAATCAGAACAATCTGTTGGGATTTAGGAGCCGAAACTTTGAGGATAGTCATACGAAATCATAACAAAAGAAACCCCTAAGTCAATTTTATGAATGGATCATAATTTTTTTCTGTTAAAAATGAGATTTTAAGACGTTGTAATGTCAAAATCTAATAAACGGTAACGAGTTTGGATTTCAAACTTTAGGGGATATCTTTATATACTATCGAGATTAAAACCTTAAATTTTTATCATTTTTCGAGCAAGTTTTATATTATTCATAAAATTGATAAATATAAATATTTGTTAAAAAACATATATATATATATATATATATATATATATATATATATATATGATCATAAAATTTGGTATTTGATATTATATGATTATATATATATATAACTTTACAAACATTATTATTAATAGGTTAATTGGATTTTAATAATCCAAGTTATCTCTAATTGGCCGATAATAATCCCAATTACAAAATTGGCTATAATAATCCGAATTATCAAGGTGTTGGAAATCATTGAACCCTCGTTAACTTTTTTTTAACTCCGTTAGTATTTGATGACGTGGCATTCTATGTGTATTTTTTAACCAACATATTAAAAAGGAGGGGCTAATCTTGTAATTTCTATAAAAGAAAAAAAATGAAAGAGGTGGAATAAGGAGGTCGGTTGACATCCCCCCTCCTGCCCTCACCGTCATTCTCGTCTCCGCCGGCAACACCACCGACATCGCTCCTTCACCTTCGCTCTCTTTCTCGTCACCTCCGCCAACACCACCGCCATATCCACCTTAACCCACCACCGCCGTTACACCTCAACCCACCTCCGGCATCTGCGAATCCTCCAACCAATCTGGATCGGAGATTCAAATCTCACCATCAGTTAGATCCAGAAACGCATCCAGACCACCACCACTGTCAGGACCGATGGCCATGGTGCCGACGATGGCCAAGGCTGTTAATTGTGGTGCACCACCACTTCCATTATCTGCGGCGCCGGCGATGGCCAAGATCGCTGCTGAACTGTAATTCGAGCAGAAGAGAGGGATAGGTCGCTAAGGTTTGCCGCCGTTGTGGGGGGTTCGTTGAAGGTTGCTTATCAATTTTATGAATAATATAAAACTTGCTCGAAAAATGATAAAAATTTAAGGTTTTAATCTCGATAGTATATAAAGATATCCCCTAAAGTTTGAAATCCAAACTCGTTACCGTTTATTAGATTTTGACATTACAACGTCTTAAAATCTCGTTTTTAACCGAAAAAAATTATGATCCATTCATAAAATTGACTTAGGGGTTTCTTTTGTTATGATTTCGTATGACTATCCTCAAAGTTTCGGCTCCTAATTACCAACATATTGTTCTGATTTTGATAAAATAGCTCAAGAACCCTAGATTTTTAGCATGTCCGGAATTCAATCAAAACATACGATATGAAATGAAATTGATAGAGGGCTTTTGTTTTACATATCAAAAGATGCGTGACTGCAAATTTTCAGAGCCTGAGCACGATCGAGCTGCGAGAATTTGGAATGTGAAGATTCGGATACAAGTTTGAGTGTTCTTAAGCAAAGATTTGTGAATTTGAATGGGTTTTTGAACTAATTTTAGATGTAATTTTATAGTAGGAGGGTCACAAGGTGGTGGAGACACGTTAGGTAGTGAGTAATCTGCTCAAACTTGACACCACGACGACCAAAATCGAACCAGATCGCAGTCTAGCTCATAGGTGCGACAACGCACCAGTCGTGGACCACCACAAAAAAGAGAAAGGGCACTCGATGTCCCCGAGTGTCACTTTTCTGGCAGATTTTGGAACTTTACATTTTGGCCCCTGAACTTTGGATTTGTACAAGATTCACCCATGAACTTTTGATAAAATGATATTTTGAACTCCAAAACTTTATAAACATATTTCTTATAAGTTCTAAAGTTTTGAGACAAAATATTCTTATTTTTGAAACTTACGAAACTTCCGGTTAACACCGAATATCACGTAAATCGTCGAATCTTCATCGTTTTTTCATAAATCTTCTAACTTTTCGTAAAACTTGGCATATATTTATTCGTATGCATGACTAGTATTACACACAAATAAATATAAGTTTAGATTTACTTAAGTTGTTGGGTTTTATGATAAGCAACGAATTTGAATTGAATAACGTTTAAATTAAAACATTCGTTAGATTTTCGAATAGTGATTTAAATTATACAATATAATTGAAATAAAAATCATCGATGAACGGGAAATGATTCTTTATTGCTTTAAGATTATAATTACAATCCGAAATTGGACATGGGTCGGGTAAAATTACATTTGAAATGACCGAAGTGTTACAGTCTCCCCTACTTTAAGAAATTTCGTCCCGAAATTTCAGTTTAAGGAGACTGATTAAAAGGATATAGATATTTGATCTTCATCTGGTCCTCACGTTCCCAGGTAAATTCTGGTCCACGTTTAGATTCTTAACAAACTTTCACAATAGGAATACGACTACGTTTTAGCTTCTTGACTTCCTGATCTAAATTTTCCACAGGCTTTTCAACAAAATGCATAGATTCATCTATTTGAATTTCGTCTAAGGGAATATGAAGTTTCCATTAGCCAAGCATTTTCGAATATTACACACATGAAATACAGGATGAACGTTCGCAAGTTCAGGAGGTAATTCAAGTTTATAAGCCATTTTTCCAAATTTTTTCAAGATCTTGAATGGTCCCACGAAACGAGGTGCTAGCTTTCCTCTTTTGCCAAATCGGATGATGTCCTTCCAAAGGGATACCTTAAGTAGGACTAAATCACCGACTTTGAATTCCAAGGGTTTTCGTCACTTATCAGCATAACTCTTTTGGCGACTTCTAGCAGTGAGTAAATGATTTTGAATTTGAGAGACTTTGTCTGTCGTTTCCTGGATTAGTTCAGGCCAGTGATATGTGCTTCACCAATCCCACTCCAACATATAGGTGAGCGAAATTTGCAACCATAATGTGCCTCAAAAGGGCCATACCAATACTTGAATGATAATTGTTGTATGAAAACTCAACCAATGGCAGATGAGTATCCCAGTTACCTTGAAATTCAATTACATAAACCCGAAGCATATCATCAAGGGTCTGAATAGTATGCTCAGACTGACCATCTGTTTGAGGATGATAAGTAGTACTGAGATCTAAACGAGTTCCTAAAGTTGATTGAAGAGATTGCCAAAACCGAGAGATGAAACACCCATCACGATCTGATATAATGCTCAGAGGAGTACCGTGAAGTCGAACATTTTCTTTAACATAGATACAAGCTAACTTTCTAATTTTGAAATTTTCACGAATGGCGAGAAAATGTGCATATTTTGTCAGACGATCAACTATAACCCAAATACTATTATTCCCACTGGAAGTATGTGGAAGTTTAGTGACAAAATCCATAGCAATGTTTTCCCACTTCCAAACTGGAATCATAGGTTGTTCGAGTAAACTAGAGGGTCGTTGATATTCTGCTTTGACTTTAGAACAAGTAAGACATTTAGCCACATAAAGTGCAATGTCTTCCTTCATCCCAGGTCACCAATAATAACAACGAAGATCCTGATACATTTTATCAGCACCGGGATGAATTGAATAACGAGTCTTATGAGCTTCATTCATGATAAAAATCTGAAGATCTCTCGGTCCGGAATCCAAAGACGATTCACAAAATAGAGAAGACCATTTGGTTTAGTTTCCAAATGAAGTTCGACACCACATGACATTTCTTCATACATGTTTCCTTCAGTGACCGATACATATTGAGCCTTCAAGATACGATCTTGGAGGTTGGTTAGGTGATGAGTACCTTGAAAAAGAATGAGCTTGACATGCCCCTTTCAACTTAGAGCGTCAGCTACGACATTAGCTTTACCAGGGTGGTATCGAATCTCACAGTCATAATCGTTTAGAAGTTTGATCCATCGATTTTGTCGCATGTTGAGCTCCTTCTGGTTGAAGATATGTTGAAGACTTTTATGGTCAGTAAATATAACATATTTGGTACCATAAAGATAATGTCTCCAAAATTTCAAGGCAAAAACAACGGCACCAAGCTCAAGATCGTGTGTCGCATAGTTTTTCTCATGAATCTTAAGCTGCCTTGATGCATATGCGATTACCTTTCCTTGTTGCATAAGAACACATCCGAGGCCTTGATTAGAGGCATCACATTAGACAACGAAATCATCCGTACCATCAGGAAGAGTTAAGATAGGAGTAACACACAACTTTTGCTTAAGTGTTTGAAATGCTTCCTCTTAAGCAGGACCCCCACTCAAATGGCTTGCCCTTTTGAGTTAAAGCAATGAGTGGCACAACAATCCTGGAGAAATTTGAAATGAAACGATGATAATAGCCTGCTAAACCAAGAAAATAGCGGATTTCAGTAGGGGTGGTTGGGGTATTCCAATTTTTAACGGCTTGAA
>JBCNJP010009967.1:0-25306 GCA_039602395.1 Deinandra increscens subsp. villosa | reverse complement strand
AAAGGGTGTTTGGGTGTTTACGATTGGGCCGAGTCGTGTAACTGCTGTTTACGACTGGATCTAATAGATTGCGATTGGGCCAATGTTTAAGGGATCGTAAACCCGTTTAAAGGATCGTAAACCCATTTTATGGATCGTAAACTCGGTTTATAAATCGCAAACACACATAAAATGAAATTTAAAGACTTAAACTCTTAATAATTTTGAGATCTCATTAAAATTGTAAGTTTTTGAGATAAAATTTGACGTTGTTTGTGAGCTAATGCTTAACTCAATTTTTTTTTTTGTTCTTTAAGTATGTTCAAAATTGAAACTGTGTGTGCGTCAAAAGTAAAATGTGAACTTCAATTGAACAAGTCAAGGGTTAATAATCATGATTGCTTTTTAATGAACAAATCTGATGCATATGTCTTGTCTTTCTCAGATGGCAGAAGAGATGCTTATTGGAGATATAAAATATGAGCCAGGATCACTGTATGCCTGCTTATCTGGAAGACCCGCCAGAAAAACATATGGAGCTATTCTACTCGCTGGTGGCAGGGATGAACACATGTAAAATCAATCACGCCTTGAGGACGAATGTACTCATCGACGAGATGCTGGTCAGAGAATTTTGGGGAACTGCCAGGGCAAATTCTGACAAAACAAGGATTACTGCAACGGTCAATAACAGACAAATTGTTATTGAGGAAGAAGATATAAGGCAAGGGCTGAACATTACTGATGATGCTTCGCATCCTATCAAGTATCCGAAGGAGGTAGTTCTGGCAGGGGCGCAATCAATGGGGTATGAAGGAAAATTTCCGCCCATCTTCAAGAAGCTTCTGCCACACTACTGGAGGTGTCTGGCGCACTATATGCAGAAATCTTTTCTTGGGAAAAGAACAAGCTTCGATCAATTAAATCAACTTCATGGAACTGCCTTCGTTGCTTTGGCCCTAGATTGGAACTTCAACTTTTCAAAGATGATGCTGATTGATTGGATAGGCAATGCAGAACTAAGTGCCAGAGAACAATTTTTAATGACACCAAGGTTTGTCCAAATGGTGGTGATGAAGAAGTATCCAATGATTGAGGAGAGGATAGAGAAACTTGATGTGAAGGTGATGGATATTGGGGTTTTTGGCCTGCAAACCCAGGATCGACCAGGTAAAAAGTCTTTTGAAGGTAGACTGGAGTGGACTAAGAGAGGTGCGTTCCCAGAGGTTGCACGGGAACAAGTGTTGGATGACTCTGAACCAGAAGCTGACATCCCGGTTGTGAATGCCATGGTGGCTGAAGACCAAGACTTGACAGTAACTCCAGCTGTTAATGTTCAAGATGAAGATGTCATTCCCTCCGATGAAGAAAATATAATGGATGACATTCTTGCTGGCCAGAACATCACTGAAGAGGATATTTATGGAGACTTGGAGCCTCTAACTCATAAAAGGTCGAGGGAAGATATGATTGGGTCATCTGGCAGTGACAATACACCTCCTGAGCTGAATTTAAACGTTGATGATGTTCTTGAAGAAGAACCTGTCCCTGCTCGTGAGCCATCTCCACGGAAGAGGTCAGATCCAAGAAGCATCAGATTCAAGCTATCAAAGACCAGCTCAAGCATTTTACTAGTGCATTCAGCTGGGCCCAGTTCTGAGGGCCCCATTACTCAAGAAGAAACAGCTGCTGAAGTTGTGCAAGATCAGCCTACTCCTGTGCAATCTGAAACTCCAGTTCTGACCGAGCGTAGCCCAGTTCGGGAAGGAACTCAATTTCTGGAGGTTGATCATACCTTTATTGCACCAAGCCCAGTGAGAGTAAGTGCAGCTCCTGCGGTAGCTCAGCCAACAGCTGCTCCTAGCTTCAGGCCTTTTCAAGCAGCGGAGCTTCCAGTGAATTTGAGGATAAGTGCTGATCCTCAAATCAATTTCCTGATCTCACAAAACAGAATTAGAGAAAATGAGATCAAGGCTCTTCAAGCTGAGAACAAATATATGAGAGAGAAGGAGGTGGCGGACAAAGACAGAATGAAATATCTATACAGCATGCTGGTGGACCTGAGGAAGAAGTATAATGATTTAAAGGATGTTGTGGGTTCCAACTCCTCAGGTGCCCCAGGTCAAGGTTCGTCACAGAGTCTGCAAGGTGCTGAAGCGTTGAATGAAGACGAAGGTGATGAAAACTTTGAGATGGCTGACTATGCTAGAGGAGGAAGAGTCATCTCCACAGCCCCTGCGGGACACGACAACTGGTTCCGTGAATTCTATCAAGGACCAGCCCCCACAAAATACGCCCTCGATGTTGGTGAAAGCTCCATTGACAAAAGGGGGAGTCGTGAAGCCATTTTGTGCTGGCACTATGATACGGAGAAGAAATTATTTGCTGTGATCCGTGACGGCTTCAGTCCAGTTGAGTATTACAGAACTCGTGGACAATTTCATTCATGGACTGAGCCTGAGATCAGAAGTTTGCTCCGAGCTCCATTCATAAACAGATGGAACAGCGCCGACGGAGATCTGATTCGAAACAACCTGCTGAGCCACTTAGAAAACAACTTTGCAGACTTTGATCTGAAGCAGGTAAGATGGGTCGAGACAGGATCTGACCCAGTTACTGGAGAACCTATTGGTGAAGCTAGAAGACCACCCACCAAGCACACAAGGGTGATTAACATGTTGGATGAAATCGAAGATGGTACACTGGTCAAAAACTTTGACTGCTGGTGCTATGATCCAACAACTCACGAGGTGGTGGTTCTATGCAAAGGTATGAGGCAGTTTCGCTTCTACGATCCGGTTGATCTGCTGCGATTTGGAGAAAGAGATATAAAGCTACTCGCCTCACAGCCTATACTTGGAGATGAAAATGATATGGAGAATGCTGTGAGGGTCGAAATCTTTCATGGGACTGCAGGTCGGATCGTGGAGAACAGATGGTGGTCAAACAACGTACAGAACACATTCAGATTTGACCTCCTGTTGCCGTAGAAGAAAAGTTCAAATGTTTCATGCCTAGGGGAAGATTGTTGGGCTAGGCTTATTTAAAGCATGAACATTTGTGATTGGGCTTATTTTGTATTTGTTTTGGGCTTATTAGTGAATGTTAGTGAGTTTAGTTAAGGTTTACGATTTGGGCCATGTGGGCCTTCTAGTTTACGATTTGGGCTTAGGGTACTATATAAACCCTTGTTTCTTTGTTTGTAAGCAAGCTTTTCAATACAAATCTGCGTTTACGATTTCTTGTTCACTAGAGTTTACGATCAGCTTCCTTTAGTAGTGATTCTCATTCAAGACTTCATCTTTTTACTAGATCTAGTCTATTCTTCTACTATTGTTCTTGAATCAATCGTATTTGAGGATTCCGCACTCATCTACGATCAAATATCGTGTGTTTGGGAGATTTCCGGACCTACAGTTCTGTTATTGCAATTTCAAAGGGAATTGCTAATATCAAACCCTCATTGTCACCATTCGCATTAGATGTATGAGTCATTAGAAAGTATGATGTTTAGTGGAGTGACAATGACAAAGCTGCACTATTTACTTCTTGACAAAGAGGTTAGTGATTCACACGCATACAATTGGTTTTAACAACTTACATATCCAATTGAAGTTTCTAATACACATACTTAATGACAAGGTGATGCCATTGAAGCAAAAGTCGAGGTCACAGACAACTCTTTCAACACAAGCATATTACCATATGGATGCTACAATATCAATTGGTACATATGTACTTATCCTATAACCTACGGAAAAGTTGTTGATCATGAAGCCTCATTACTCATAAGATACATAACAAATTTTATTCCAATTCCAGAAACAGACATACCAACTGAGCGCTACAACTTCATCGCTACAATGACTTTTTTGACAAGATAATTTTTAAATTTTTTATTTTGTTTTAAGTTTTTTGGTCTTCTACTTTTGCCATGAAACATTTAACTTTTTTAATTTCGCTTTTAAGATACTTATATAGTTTTATAATTTCACCACGAGACTTTTAAACATTTACGTTTTAGACCACTTAACTTTTTGACTTTCGTCCAGTATAGAAGTTCAACCACGCAGTAACGCGCGGGGTGGTAAACATCTCGTTAACTATATTAATAAAGTACAAGTGATAAACATATGTAAACGCAACACAATTAGCAAAGAAGTTGGTGATGTACCGAGTAAAGTCGTGTAATACAACATTTAGCTCCAAGTTTCAATCCTTAGAGCTTTTGACTACTAATTTTTTTCTTTCTTTGGTAATCTTTTGTGTGCTTTCTTATATATATATATATATATATATATATATATATATATATATATATATATATATATACAGGGAGAGGATCATTTGAGAACCAATTTGATTTGAGAACTAAAAAGAACTAATTTGAGCCACATGGTTATTACATGTATCCCCCTCCCATGAATTGTAGTGGTCCCCCCCTGAAATTTGTGGTTGAGATTTAGTTCTCAAAAGTTCTCAAAATAAAAAGTTCTCATTTGAACCTAACCCTATATATACATATATATATACATAGGGGAAGGATCAAATAAAAACAAGATGTTATTGCGAAAACACAAAAACAAATATTAAAACCTCTATAACTCCCTCATACGTTAATATTTTTTAAAAAAATTTGTACCAAAAGTCTTAAAATTATGTCACCTTTAATTCTGGAAAAAAAATTAAACATTTAAAATTTCGTGATTTTTTTATTATTGCACATGTGCAATAATACGTATTAGTTATATTACACAGGTGCAATGTCAACAAAAAGAACGTTATTTTTTTTTAACTTTTTCCAGAATTAAAGATAACAGAATTATAAGATTTATGGTGTAATGTTTTATGAAAAATATTAATGTATGAAAAAGTTATAAAGGTTTTAATATTATTGCACATGTGCAATAATAATTTATTATTGCACATGTGCAATAATAAAAAAATAAAAAAAAACGTTGAATTTTTTTTATTTTCTCCAGAATTAAAGATAACAGAATTATAAGATTTATGGTGCAACTTTTTATAAAAAAAAATTAAAATATGAAAAAGTTATAAAGGTTGTAATTATTATTGCATATGTGCCGTAATAATAAAAAAACATTATTGCACCTGTGCAATAATAATTTTTTTTAAAAAAACTTGATTTTTTAAAATTTTTTCCAGAACTAAAGATAACATAATTTTAAGGATTTTGGTGCAATTTGTTTTAAAAAATATTAACGTATGAAAAAGTTATAGAGGTTTTAATATTTGTTTTCGTGTTTTCGCAATAAAAGTTGTTTTCACATGAACCTACCCTAAATATATATTACTTTTAGATTTTCTTGGTTTTTGTATTACACCGTTACGTTTACATGTGACATTTTTTTTTCATTATCTCTATTATTTTATTAACGTAAAAATGTAATCAATTTGTGTATCCGCGTTATCTCCGACGACATACGAATAGTAAAATCTAGTTACCATACATAAAAATCAAAGATAGTGGGACAATGGATTATTTTTCCTTCTAGCGGAACAATAAAACATTTTTTTCCTTATTATCTAAGGGTCAAATTTAGCACATAAGTTGGTGGTGTAATATGTACACTCGTGTAACGTAACTTTTAGGTAGTAGACTTAATACTTTAAGTATTCGTCTTATAATTTAAACGTCATTACTCAGTTTTTTGTATTTTTGTTTTCTTTACGTAACGTTATAACAATGCAATAGTTGTTGGCCCACGAGCACTAATTCCTTAGTTCACAAGTCTGTGGTTCGGGTAGCCCAAAAGCAAGTTGGTTTTTAGGGAGATATTTTTAGGCATATAAGTTGTTATGTTTAATAATTTACAGAAGGTGTTATAGTCTAATAAAGATGCTTGTTTGTCAAGTAAAGTTTAGTCGATAAATAGGGTAGCCAAAATTAGGGTTATTCCTTGTATCAAACACTTATCTAATAAACGGTTTTGAGTGAGTTTCCGTTTAACATTGTGTGTTCTTGATATCGATACGGGCCTTGAATTGGTATCCGAGCTTGGTGAAATCAAGAACTAAGTTCTCGGTACCCGGAGTTGATACTGTGATCCATAAGGAAGCTGTTTGAGTAGTGGTCGCATCAAAAGTGATCAAGGGTTATGCGTTTTGCCAAGAAGATCTAGGGTTGAGTGAAGTCTACCAAGGAAGATCTGCGGGTAAACGATTATTGCCGAGGAAGATCAACAAAGACCGTCGTCTAGAAGTTTCGAGAGTCAACGATCTTGTTTATCAATTCTGGGAACCAAGAAAGTCGTGGTTTATCTGCCGCCACAATCGGGGAAGAAACCAACGATCCCCGACTCATTCTCCGTCATAGCCATTATTCTGATCCAAACCAAGAACCGTGTTTGATCTCGTATCCAAAGAACTGGATCAAAACTTTCACCCAGGATTAGCGACCAGAAGATTGTTGTCGTCGCAAAAACACAAGAGGTGACGAGATTAGTGACCATAAGATTGCTTTCGTCGTAAAAGAACATCAGGTGACGAGTTTAGCGACGAGATTTGCAACCACATACAGTTGTCGTCGCAAAAGGTTTGAAACCAGATTAGTGACAAAATCAACGACTAAATCTGCTCAGTGACCAAAATTTTGTTCCGCGATCAGGTAGGCAACCGCAAGAAGGATCTGATTGTTCACGAGAGAGAATCTGTGACATATTCGAGGGTTAACATCGATCAAGGTTCTGGCAATTGGGGAGCGACGATCAGGTCTGGTGAGTCGATAAATATCATATGAAAGCTATGCGGATCAAGGTCATGGAAGTGCGGGAGTTACTCGGTGTTCAAGGCTTCCTTAATCCGACTAAAAAGTTAGGGGGATGAATGTTGGACCACAAACACTAATTCCCGAGTCCACAAGTCGATGGGTCGGGTAGCTCAAATGCAAGTTGGTTTTTAGGGTCATATTATTAGGCATATAAGTTGTTATGTCTAATAATTATTAGAGGAAGTGTTATAGTCTAATAAGGATGTTTGTTTATCAAGCAAAGTTTAGTCTATAAATAAGGTAGCTAAGATTAGAGTTATTCCTTGTATTAAACACTTATCTAATACATGGATTTGAGTGAGTTTCCGTTAAAATTGTGTGTTCTTAATATCGATACATGCCTTGAATAGTTTCATGTACCCACATAATTCCCCCGGAACACGCGGATAGCAAAGCTATTGGATAAAATTAAACAAATTGTGTCTTTTTCTAATAAAATGATCGAATTATCCTTCTAACAACAAAAGTAATATAAAATCGAAAAAGAACGTTAAAATATCTGTTATTTAATTATTGAAAAGACAATATTAAAAATATTTTCCACATTTTAATATTCTTAATCATTTTAGTCGTGTGTTTTTTTTATGGACAAACGATTCCATTCGGTTGATTCAACGATTTTCTTTCTATATTTTGGCTAAAAACAACCAAATCTTATTAAATTGTAAAGCACCACAACTTAATAAATTGAATCGAATAAAACCATTGTTTTCTTATTTATTATACATGTAGTGGGAGGTGTGCCGTACAATGCATGTGTGTTTGGCTAAAGTTTTGCTTTACTAAAACGCTACATAAGAGAGAATCATGATGAACTAGAAAATCAAATATTTAAATAACGCTACATAAGTCGATGAATTCTTAATTTTGTTTTAATGCAATTTAGAAGCTTATTGTATACTGATAAAAAGAGTAATTGAATATGTGTAATTATATTGATTTTGTACCCGATTAGGGTAAACACTTGATTTTACATACATGACTTATGTTATTGAATCTACCATCAACTATCATATATTTCTTATATTACAATGTTATCTAATATTGCCACACAAGCTAAGGACGGGGAACGATCTGAAACTTGAAACGTAAGAAGTTGAATATTTGAGCTAACAACGTTTTTTTTATAATATATCAACACGTGTTTATGTCATTTGCATTTGATACCTTTGGTTTTCTCGCATTTGAGGCCGCCGAGCTACTTGACAGGGTCCAACGTGTCATGCACAGTAATATTATGACACCAAGATCTATGAATGTAGTCTTTAAGCGACTAAGTTTTGATATACAAAAAGGTTTAGCGGTGCAACTTGTTGTCTGTTTGCCTTCTATTTTCTTGTAAACTTCTAAATTCTCACTTAGATAATAAAAAAAATACTGCTTCCTCTATCAACAATAATCCCGATAGATATGAATTTCATGCAAAGTTTTGTTTGAGCAACTCTCTTTCTAATCAAGTGGAAGTCAACTTCAACATATTTTCTTCTTGCATGAAACAAAATGTTTGCTTCTAAATAGGTGGCTCTAATGTTGTCACATCAGAGTGTTGGAGCAGTTTTATTTATTTCAGCTTCTTGCATCAAGGCTTGTAAATATGTTAATTCAGCAACAGTGTCAGCCAAGGCTTTGCATTCATACTCTGTGGATGATCGAAAAACAGTCTTTTGGTTTCGTGCGGTCCAGGAAATAAGGTTAGATACTTGGTGTGTGTGTGTGTGTGTGTATATATATATATATATGGTTAGGTTAAAATTAGAACTTTTGAGAACCAAATTTCAACCACTAATTTCAGGTGGGGACCACTATAATTCATGGGGGGGGGGGGGTTCCATATATATAAACTAGTGGCTTAGAATGGTTTTTAAAAGTTCCCAAATCCAATTAGTTCTCAAATGATTATCTCCATATATATATATATATATATATATATATATATATATATAGGGTGAGGTTTATTGTAGACCCCTATATTGTTCTATAAAGCTCACTAAAATTATAAAGCTCATTGATGTTGAGTTTGGTTATTTTTTATGCGATAAGTTTTTAAAAATAAAAAAGAAAACCTAGAAAGTTGTTAGACACATTGAAATATAATTGTTGTTAAAAAATGTTGTATTATTCTATAAAACTCACTAAAAATTATAAAACTCATTGCTGAGTTTTAAAACTCATTGTTGTGTTTAAAACTCACTACAACTTTAAAATCAATGTTCTATAAAACTAATTGAAAATTATAAAACTCATTGCAAATTATAAAGCTCACTCTTAAGTTTAAAACTCATTGTTTTTAAAACTCACTACAACTTTAAAAATTGATGTTCTATAAAACTCACTGAAAATTATAATTTGAAATTAAGAAAATAAAAAATAAAGAAAAAACTAAAAACTTTATAAATAAAACCCTAAATTAAAATATAAAGATAGAAATATGACAAAATAAAAAAGGTTAAAAAAAACCAAATTCAACAGCAATGAGTTTTATAATTTTAAGTGAGTTTTATATAGTGAGTTTTATAGAACAATATAGGGGTCTACGAGATCTACACTTTTGAAGGGGTCTACAATGAACCTTTGATTTTATATATATATATATATATATATATATATATATATATATATATATATATATATGCTAAGTATAGAATGGAAACCCACTTCCGTTGTGAAAACCCTTGAAAACCCATATTTTTTTTGTAAAAAATATACTAAAAAAATATTAGATTATTCTAAATATATTCCCGGCACAATATATGAAAAATGGTTAAGAAAGAATGATTAGTTTTTTTTATAAAAAATTTCCGATAAAATAAAAAAAAATCCGTTCTGGGCATTTTACATATGTAAAACAGAAAGAAAAAATTTTAAAATTTTTTTATAAAAAAATCTACTAGGCGAATTTTTGTTTTTTTTTCACCAAAACTAATTAAATTGAATGTAGAATCCATATAAAAAATAAAACTTTTTACATATGTTTATATGCAAAAAAAATTTTTTTTACATATGTATATAGGGTTTCCAAAACATCCTAACCCTATATATATATATATATATATATATATATATATGGAAATGGTAAAATGGAAACCCTCTTGATTGGAGGAAACCGTACGTGGAATCACTTTTTAATCGAGGCCAAATTGGGGACAAAAATCAATTTTTTTCCCATTTTTTTTTAGTGTTATCATAGGTTATAGGTTACTCTTAGATGGAAAACAAAAACAAAAAAACGCCGAGTAGTTTTTTTATATAAAAAATATCAAAAAATGTCTTGTAACGTATGTAACATTTCGTTGTTTATAAATACAGTAAATGTTATATATGTAACATTTACTTTTTTGATATCTAAAAAAAAATATACTAGGTGTTTTTTTGTTTTTTTCCATTTAAAAGTAGTCTATAATTTAAAGAACCACCATAAAAAATTGAGAAAATAAAAATATTTTTTTACCCCGTTTTTGAAGAGGTTCTATGTGACGACTGAGAAATTTTTTTTCCTTCCTTTGTGATCAACTTGTTAACCACGTTATTCAATTTTCGGGACGAAAATTCTTCAACAAGGGGATACTGTGACAATCCGTCTTTTTAAGACTTTTCCTGATTTAAATAAACTTAAAAGTATATAATTGTTGTAAGAATATTTACTTTAACCACTATAAATGTGTGTGAACATTTATGTGATTGACTGGTGTTGACCTTAGTAATTAGGGTTTGTATAACCGTCACTATACGAGCATACACTTGATCGAGTCTAGACGTTTTATATTTTATGATTTTATGTAAATCATATTCTATAATCTTATGTGAACACCTTGTCATTTTATGTGACAATTATTCTTATGATTTTATGTGATATATATATATATATATATATATATATATATATATATATATATATATATATGTACGTATGTATATGCACATTATATTCTATGATTTTATGTGACAAGGTGTCACGTAGTTACACGTAAAGTTTTTATGATTTTATGTGAAGTTATATACGTATCGTTATGATATCAGGTTTATAATTTCATGTGAACTCAATATATATTTATGAGCTTATAGCTATGATTTTATGCGAGCGAACCAATGTTTACATTTTATAAATGATATACATTGATTATACGCATGTATATATATCGTTAAAGTTATTCTACGTTAACCCCGTTAGGACTAATTAACGATTGTCAACATCGAGGGGTTATTATTGCCATTTCTAAAAACTAAACACCATTTCACAAACCCTGAGGGACTTACTCTGTAATTATGGAAACCTATGTTCATATTATGTAAAAATCACAAGGACTAGAGCTGTCATTTTTACTAAGTCGATTTGGATGTAAAGAAAACTGTCACCGACGGTGACTCTCCATGTTTGGTAACCGACGCATTCAAGTTGGATTATAAGCCATCGGTTACATTCTTAATTCACAGTTAACTAGTCCCTCAATCATTCGAGCATCCTTTTTGAGCCACACACATTCTAGGGATCATCCCGCTTAGTCTCGGATGAGCCACCGCAAAGAAGAACCGCAACCAACACAGCTTTCGGATTTCATTCGTTCACCACCACTACACCACCACCGCAGAACCGTGTGAACACCTGGTAACGAGCATCATCCGCAGTCGAGCAATCAGGATCAAACCGCTTCGTGTTCGGTTCGAGTTCGGGTTCGATTCTCATCATCGAATGCATCGTTTGTCATCCCCAACTCAAGGTAACACAATCTCCATGTAAATCGCACATTTTTCTCATGTCTCGTTTGTGTTTTTATGATTTTCCGGCAACCGGAATAAAGGTCCGGCGAGTTTAGGGTTATATGGGGAAGAAGGTGACGAGTCGGGATAATATAAAAGATTTATTTTCGGAATGAAACACATCCGCAAGCCTAGCGCAGTGGCTAAGGCTTTGGTTTGGTGCTCAGAGGTCGCGGGTTCGACACCCGGCATCTCAAAACTTTTCTTGATTTTTATAAAAACTCGTTTCTGCATACAGTTAGTGATCAAAACCCCTTCTAACGAAATATTAACCATCCAGACTCCTTAGCCTAGTGGTTATTGCATTGTTGTGTGAACGAGAGGTCACGAGTTCGACCCCGGTGACCTCCATGTTTTCTGTTTTTTATCATTTTTGTATTCTTTGAGCATTTAATCAATAGATTTTGAATCAAAGGCATCCCTTATCATATTTTCAAACCTGTAAAAACATATTTGGAACCATTAAACCTCGTAAATCGTATTATGAATTGTAAAATATGTTTAGCTTGTCTTGTTAAATTAAAAAAAAATAAAATTTTAACATCTATGTATAAATATATATATTGATATAAAACTTTGGGTTTACATAAAAAGAGGAATATATATATATATATATATATATATATCATAGATTAGTATTTACGCACCTAGGGGAATTATTAAAACGGTTAGATATTTTATGTGAACTTTTAAATCCGGTTTTCGCGAACCCGTTATTAACGTCATAGCACGTTCGGTTTAAATATATATATTATTATATATTTATTTTTGAAACCTTTGAACTTAGAAAATATACAATATTGATATATATTGAGTTTCCTCGCGTTATTTCGATAATCGCTCGGATTTGGCACACGTGCCATCCTCGATTTGCTTTGAATTCCACGATCATTCGTTTTTATCGTTTACGTTAGACTTAATAGTTTATAGAACACACACTTATACATTTATGCTCGTTAGGTGATTGATTGCTTACACAAGACTCGTTCTTGCTACTTGATTTAACTGTTTATCTGGAACTTTGCTATGCAACCTAAGGTGAGTTTCACGGCCCCTTTTACTTATTTTAATCCTGTTGGGGGAGATTAACATGCAAACAGTTGAACTGTTAGATAATTATATCACCTGAATGATAGTGGCACACTTATGATAAAGTCCTCACTTTTAGAGTTACTGTCAATGTGACATCAGCGGGAACTTATTTGGTGGATCTACTGGGCCTGACAAGCCCCACCCGGGTCATTCGCGCTGACTCGATTGGATATCGAACGGGTGTTATATACTTCTTAGTCTTAACGAGGCACAATTGAACCTGTCGAGCTTCAGTAACTGGATAGCTAGTTTATCTAGTCAAACGTGCACTGATTTCTTGAAAATAGCCTAGCTAGCTATTGATATATTATCTGGATTTTATTAACTGAACTTGAACATGAACTCGAACTGTTGTTGAACAGTCAACCTTGAACTTAAACTTGAACTGTCGAGGAACAGTTGATTTACACTGAACTAGGACTGTTGTTGAACAGTCGATTTACATTAACTGGAATTGTTTTTGAACTGATAAACCTGTGAACTCACCAACCTTTGTGTTGACACTTTTTAGCATGTTATTTCTCAGGTTGCAGATGTTCGAGTATCACGAGTACGCATGCATGAGACTTTGAAACCCTTTTTGTGTCTTTGAACAAGCCACGTCACCTTGGGTGACGATGTTTTTTTTACATAAATAATTTAATTGTATTTACGCTTCCGCAATTGTAACACTCTGAATTTATATTTTAATGAAATATACAACTTTTATTAATTACTGGTCGTTTGGTGTAACTAATGGACGGCGATCCTGGTTTGTCACGCTCCCTGCGGCGCGTTATCGCGCGTGGGATTTTTGGGGGTGTGACAGATTGGTATCAGAGCCATTGGTTACAGCGAACTAAGATTCGTCTTAGACTGTAACTGTTTTGCATTAGTTGCACATCTAAACATTTTTCTCATGCATCGTGATACTCACTCCTGCACGCACCTGGTTTACGATAAGTCGTTTACATTATCCAATCCCCTTATACTCTCGGCGAGGAGCAGGTTAGTCCTGAGTCGTTTTTCTTAACCTCTCTAAGTTGGGTACCTTTTGGTTAACAATCATGTACATCGGGACGTCGAGTCAGATCAAAGGACCACGTTTATACTTTTGACGAGCTGAATGCTACTCGGGATTATTCCGGATTGAACAACTGGTCGTAGTGCCCATACTATTGATGTATGCTGCATAGGGAAGGTAGTGTAATACCTCTTCTTGTCCTTAAACCTCTATCTTAGCTTAGGAGGTTCTTGTTATACCTGCCTTACGTATATCTCTAAACTCACCTGTCCAGGAAATGTTATCTCGATGTGCTAGTAGCGTGATTATTTAGCTTCACTAGACTTAGCAGGGTATGAATTCAGGTAGCTGCCTATGGGGCACTTATCTCAACTTTCGTTATCCTGATCGTCTTCACATTTGTTGTGATCTCTTAAGATCTTTCCCTTCTTGATTTTATCGTTTTGTGCGTTGAAATAGTACAAATGGAGTACAATTCGGATAACCCCAATGAAACCTGATGCGGGTCGACTGAAAAACCATCTTTGTGTATCGGATTGCGATCACGCCAGTATGTGTGATAACTATTCTCTAACTTTGAGCTAAGCTAGGGTCATTGTGATAAACCCTACTCAGATCCTATTGAGCTATATTTCTGGCTGACTCGCTTCGGGTGGGTCATTTCAATCTGAGTGAGCATTCTATTATCAAAAACTTGTCTCATTAACAAGTTCTGGTCAAGATAACCATGGGTTAGTGACCACACCATACTTGGTAGCTGAAGTAAGAGGAATTAGGGTGATCATATAGAGTAAATCACAGTTACGGGTGCACACGTAAATGTAATTTGCTGTATATGGAAATCCTGGAGAATCCTACTAGGCAAACCAATGGTCGTATTGGGACCAAATTCCTGTATTTTTTTTTCTCTCGTGGCATTGAATGTTGAGCATGTTGAAATTCGACTGGATGATCGAAGTCATCTATCTTTGTAAACGTTATCGTGTATGGTCTTATCTATCATATATATGGATTCTAAATGGATTCTAATCCCTTCGAGAACTCTTCTGATACATATATTGAATGCTAGTCCTGAATAGACATCGTTTCCCTCGTGTACTTAAATGACAAGTTATACTTGACTACGAAAACTCTTAACGAAATCTTTGACTGGTTTGAATTCATATTAAATCATAATTCTACGTTTACGACCTTACCGAGGACATCAATCCCTAGAATTTGCGATTGTGAGACAACTTAGGCGAACCTTAACCAGACGGAAACCCAGACAACACTGGATAAACGAATTATATAAATCATATATCGCGGGCACTGAAATGTTTTTCTTGGCTGAAAACTCTTGTAAAAGTCCCTCTGAGGATTCATACGGCTGATTTTATTGTGCGAATCAAAACTTGTTGCCATCAACATCGTCACGATTGTACAAACTGCTTATCTCACCGCAAACATACTTTTTTTTTTCTTTTTCTTCTTCTCTAATGGAGTAATGTTTGTGGAAAGCCTTCCTGATTTTCAAACTAATAACTTCCAATTTTAACGTAATGACTACTCCGATTAACCTTTTGAACCTGTGTGACAGACTTTGTCTGCATCATTCGAACCTTTTACGGTTTAACAACCAACAATTTCTGATTCTCGCACTTTTGTAATCCTTTATGCCCTGGATGAGCTTTCAAGCTTTGAATCGGAAAGTCCTACACTTTTAGTTTGCTTTTCAACTAGTTAACACCATTGCTGATGAGACTACCTTTTGCCTAAATTACAGTAGCAATACAAAGCTTTTTATGGAAACCCTATTTACACCCATCAAGCGTGAACTTCTTGTTACCTACAGCTAATTATACCATCGACCTGCATTTTCCCTTCTTACGCAATGAGTACACCAAGTTATGCGTACATTTGTATATTTCTAAATGCTCATGTACTAACAGCTAGCGATAAATTCCTGCTACACGAATCCTCCTCGTCCTTTTAGAAAAATTTCATTGATGAACCCCCAGCTTGAACTTAAACCTTGTGGCCTATTTAAATTTTGATCGTCTTGAAATCCGAAGCCTTATGATCTTCTCACTGTGCATTCCAAACTCTCGACGATCTTCGCTAGAATGGAAAACCTTATCCATCTTACTGATATTGTGAAAGTAAATACCTACATCTTTTGTTTGTACAACGTATTGAGGCTTTAATCTCCCGCCCCTTTTACATTCAAGCGTATGAGAGAAACTTAAAGTCATCTTATTCCGATGAAGATATCCAGTGTGGTCTGACTAATAGCTAGTAATGGTAGGTTGTTAGCACACTTTCAAGGTGCTGGTAGTGTGGTGGGTTAGCTGCGGTACACCCTATATATAAACATTAGTGGCACGTTGAATGTGAGATCGGTAACGGGCCAATGATTGACTTTAGAGTCATACGCAAGAGCCTCATCTTAAGAAACTCCATCTAACTGGACTATGTCCTCGACAAAAATGCTTAATGCTACTTTCTCCGATATTACAAATATCCCTTACGTATTTCTACTAAAAGGGACATACGCGAAATAATCAAACTCTATGCTTTCAAATTGTCCGAGTCTAGAAGAAAACTCTCCTAAAGCGAATTTCCTCAGACGTGAGTTCTGACTCAGATGAACATTAATGTTTTGGAAACAAGAGATTTTCCCTTATGAATGAAAAACTGCATGATCGAATGGATAACTCCGATTTTTAGAGCATGTGTTAAGAAAGTAGATCGACTTTCGTTTAAGGGACACTATTTTTGTGTCTACTGTTTTGTTTTAATAAACTCTCTGGCATTCACTGAAGTGATGTCCCCAATCCTTTTCTATGGAACACCATATTTGATCTTTTGATTCGCGGTAAACCTGCATTAAACCCTAGCAAAAAAAAAAACGCATATGTCCATGCAACCCAAGCCAAAGCCACTTTTGAACACCCTGATGTTTTGTGTTTCGCAGACACATAACACTTTCATACCTTACCTTACTTTTGAAGAGCGTTTGAACCTATGTTTTGATAAGAAATGAAGCATGACTTATTAAGCGCAAGAACACCAAGGAGATTGGGCACACTGGTGAGCTTAAACAAGGAAGATTTCCATAACAAGTCGTTTACTCTATTGGATTATATAACCGTTGACACATTCATTTCGATTTCTATTTACGCGAATTCCTTGCCAAATCCTGTCGAGCACGCTATATATTTCTCTCCGAATTTTATACTATCTATTGCGTTATTTTCATCCTCCCTGCTAATAACTTCACCACTGCCAGTTCAAACTCACATGTCGTTCTTTGAATATGTAGTTGTGACTACCATAAGCTTCGCCTACTTGAATTCACGAACTAAGCCATTGGCGCTCTTCATCTTAAATTTTATATTCTCATGCTTGACGAGCACCTTTCGATATTCGGTACCTCATAGTTTACGCTTTTGTTTTGTTGAACTTTCGCCCTTATTTTTGGATCTTTAGCAAGGTAATATGCATGATGATATGTTGTACTAAACTCCAACTTGAATTTGAACCTAATTGTCTTTGTTATTTTATAAAAATTTCTTAACAGAATTTAGTAATTCTTTTCTAAAACAAACTACTACGTGTTACTTTTTTTTAAATGGTTGTAAGCTCTTGATTGGATTTCTCATTGGACCTCAGTCATTTTGTATGTTGCCAGTTATATTTTAGTATGTGAGCAACTGTTGAACCATTTTAACCACGATAAATAGTTTGTTTTCTTTTGACCTTCTCATGATAAATGTTTACAAAACATATGTGTTTATGCATGCTAAATTTGAGAATCTAATCCTATGTTTAGGGAATAGAAACTGGTTAATTATTGAAGTGTTGGTTTAAACATAAGCTGCGTAAGAATTGCATGATTAGTTATGTGTATGAAACGTGTCAGGATTGATTGAGTATGAAAACCATACACCATACAAGGTCCTAAGTCTCCTACTTCGGTGGGAATGACAAGACTGTGTGAAGTTGCCCCGTCAACTTTGCACCGTATGGGTTGTGTTGGTTAGTTTATGAACTCATATGCTAGAGATATGCCATGCTAGGGTTGTATGGTAGTATATAAGGTGTTGGGACAATTGTATGTGTTGTATGGTGAAACCTTCATGATAGATTGCATGCTAGTACGCTTTGACCGAATAAACCTTTAAAAAGAAACCTTCGTAGAGACTCGTATGCTGTTTGAACCGTTATTGCATGAAATGTAAATTTTAATGTTATTATGAAGCATGTGTGACTTAATTGATCATAAAAGTACTAAGTCAATCAATGGGACCTCATGTTAACTTGATCAGTCTTGTGTAATTCTATGCTAATTGCTAATTGGTAGGTAAGATCAGACGTTTACGTTTTTGTTAGACAATGGTTTATTAAACACTGATTGACTTGATGCAAGCACAATTTTCTCACATACTCAAATTCCATTCTCTTCGACTCATCCAGGTTATTGACGGATGCGAACGTCTTAACCGAAAACCAGACATGAAATGGAAACCTCCTTGCCAGCATTGGGTACAGTAGCTAGAGACTACTCAGGCGTATTATGATCCTTCTTCGTATTGAAACTTTGATTTTAGATACTTATGTTATCGTGTCACTCTGTTTGGCCAGGCCACACAACACGATCCCTGTACTACATTTGCCTAACTCTTCTCGTAGGAGAACGCTTGATAAGAAAAATCGTTTTTCTATATTTCCGGTTCGAATTCTTTTCGAAATCCTCTAAACATTTGATATTTTCTCAACATCGGGTACACATTCGTGATCATAACATTCTTGACTCCTTTTGGAGTAGGGAACTTGGATTCTTTCGTTATGTTGCCGTCAATTCGATTCTTGAATCAATTATTACCGACTTAAATTTTCGGGACGAAAATTCTTCAACAAGGGGATGATGTGACGACTGAGAAATTTTTTTTCCTTCCTTTGTGATCAACTTGTTAACCACGTTATTCAATTTTCGGGACGAAAATTCTTCAACAAGGGGATACTGTGACAATCCGTCTTTTTAAGACTTTTCCTGATTTAAATAAACTTAAAAGTATATAATTGTTGTAAGAATATTTACTTTAACCACTATAAATGTGTGTGAACATTTATGTGATTGACTGGTGTTGACCTTAGTAATTAGGGTTTGTATAACCGTCACTATACGAGCATACACTTGATCGAGTCTAGACGTTTTATATTTTATGATTTTATGTAAATCATATTCTATAATCTTATGTGAACACCTTGTCATTTTATGTGACAATTATTCTTATGATTTTATGTGATATATATATATATATATATATATATATATATATATATATATATATATATATGTACGTATGTATATGCACATTATATTCTATGATTTTATGTGACAAGGTGTCACGTAGTTACACGTAAAGTTTTTATGATTTTATGTGAAGTTATATACGTATCGTTATGATTTCAGGTTTATAATTTCATGTGAACTCAATATATATTTATGAGCTTATAGCTATGATTTTATGTGAGCGAACCAATGTTTACATTTTATAAACGATATACATTGATTATACGCATGTATATATATCGTTAAAGTTATTCTACGTTAACCCCGTTAGGACTAATTAACGACTGTCAACATCGAGGGGTTATTATTGCCATTTCTTAAAACTAAACACCATTTCACAAACCCTGAGGGACTTACTCTGTAATTATGGAAACCTATGTTCATATTATGTAAAAATCACAAGGACTAGAGCTGTCATTTTTACTAAGTCGATTTGGATGTAAAGAAAACTGTCACCGACGGTGACTCTCCATGTTTGGTAACCGACGCATTCAAGTTGGATTATAAGCCATCGGTTACATTCTTAATTCACAGTTAACTAGTCCCTCAATCATTCGAGCATCCTTTTTGAGCCACACACATTCTAGGGATCATCCCGCTTAGTCTCGGATGAGCCACCGCAAAGAAGAACCGCAACCAACACAGCTTTCGGATTTCATTCGTTCACCACCACTACACCACCACCGCAGAACCGTGTGAACACCTGGTAACGAGCATCATCCGCAGTCGAGCAATCAGGAGCAAACCGCTTCGTGTTCGGTTCGAGTTCGGGTTCGATTCTCATCATCGAATGCATCGTTTGTCATCCCCAACTCAAGGTAACACAATCTCCATGTAAATCGCACATTTTTCTCATGTCTCGTTTGTGTTTTTATGATTTTCCGGCAACCGGAATAAAGGTCCGGCGAGTTTAGGGTTATATGGGGAAGAAGGTGACGAGTCGGGATAATATAAAAGATTTATTTTCGGAATGAAACACATCCGCAAGCCTAGCGCAGTGGCTAAGGCTTTGGTTTGGTGCTCAGAGGTCGCGGGTTCGACACCCGGCATCTCAAAACTTTTCTTGATTTTTATAAAAACTCGTTTCTGCATACAGTTAGTGATCAAAACCCCTTCTAACGAAATATTAACCATCCAGACTCCTTAGCCTAGTGGTTATTGCATTGTTGTGTGAACGAGAGGTCACGAGTTCGACCCCGGTGACCTCCATGTTTTCTGTTTTTTATCATTTTTGTATTCTTTGAGCATTTAATCAATAGATTTTGAATCAAAGGCATCCCTTATCATATTTTCAAACCTGTAAAAACATATTTGGAACCATTAAACCTCGTAAATCGTATTATGAATTGTAAAATATGTTTAGCTTGTCTTGTTAAATTAAAAAAAAATAAAATTTTAACATCTATGTATAAATATATATATATTGATATAAAACTTTGGGTTTACATAAAAAGAGGAATATATATATATATATATATATATATATATATATATTCATAGATTAGTATTTACGCACCTAGGGGAATTATTAAAACGGTTAGATATTTTATGTGAACTTTTAAATCCGGTTTTCGCGAACCCGTTATTAACGTCATAGCACGTTCGGTTTAAATATATATATTATTATATATTTATTTTTGAAACCTTTGAACTTAGAAAATATACAATATTGATATATATTGAGTTTCCTCGCGTTATTTCGATAATCGCTCGGATTTGGCACACGTGCCATCCTCGATTTGCTTTGAATTCCACGATCATTCGTTTTTATCGTTTACGTTAGACTTAATAGTTTATAGAACACACACTTATACATTTATGCTCGTTAGGTGATTGATTGCTTACACAAGACTCGTTCTTGCTACTTGATTTAACTGTTTATCTGGAACTTTGCTATGCAACCTAAGGTGAGTTTCACGGCCCCTTTTACTTATTTTAATCCTGTTGGGGGAGATTAACATGCAAACAGTTGAACTGTTAGATAATTATATCACCTGAATGATAGTGGCACACTTATGATAAAGTCCTCACTTTTAGAGTTACTGTCAATGTGACATCAGCGGGAACTTATTTGGTAGATCTACTGGGCCTGACAAGCCCCACCCGGGTCATTCGCGCTGACTCGATTGGATATCGAACGGGTGTTATATACTTCTTAGTCTTAACGAGGCACAATTGAACCTGTCGAGCTTCAGTAACTGGATAGCTAGTTTATCTAGTCAAACGTGCACTGATTTCTTGAAAATAGCCTAGCTAGCTATTGATATATTATCTGGATTTTATTAACTGAACTTGAACATGAACTCGAACTGTTGTTGAACAGTCAACCTTGAACTTAAACTTGAACTGTCGAGGAACAGTTGATTTACACTGAACTAGGACTGTTGTTGAACAGTCGATTTACATTAACTGGAATTGTTTTTGAACTGATAAACCTGTGAACTCACCAACCTTTGTGTTGACACTTTTTAGCATGTTATTTCTCAGGTTGCAGATGTTCGAGTATCACGAGTACGCATGCATGAGACTTTGAAACCCTTTTTGTGTCTTTGAACAAGCCACGTCACCTTGGGTGACGATGTTTTTTTACATAAATAATTTAATTGTATTTACGCTTCCGCAATTGTAACACTCTGAATTTATATTTTAATGAAATATACAACTTTTATTAATTACTGGTCGTTTGGTGTAACTAATGGACGGCGATCCTGGTTTGTCACGCTCCCTGCGGCGCGTTATCGCGCGTGGGATTTTTGGGGGTGTGACATTCTACGGTTTCCTCCACTCAAGAAGGTTTTCATGTTAACCTTCTCCTATATATATATATATATATATATATATATATATATGGGAATGATCAAATAAAAACAAGATGTTATTGCGAAAACAAGAAAACAAATATTAAAACCTCTATAACTTCCTCATACGATAATATTTTTTAAAAAAATTTGCACCAAAAGTCTTAAAATTATGTCACCTTTAATTCTGGAAAAAAAAATTAAAAATATAAAATTTCGTGATATTTTTTATTATTGCACATGTGCAATAATACGTATTAATTATATTACACATGTGCAATATTAACAAAAAAACGTTAATTTTTTTTTTAATTTTTTCCAGAATTAAAGATAACAGAATTATAAGATCTATGGTACAATTTTTTATCAAAAATATTAACGTATGAAAAAGTTATAGAGGTTTTAATATTATTGCACATGTGCAATAATAAATTTTTATTACACATGTGCAATAATAAAAAAATAAAAAAAACGTTGAAGTTTTTTTAATTTTCTCCAGAATTAAAGATAACAGAATTATAAGATTTATGGTGCAATTTTTTATAAAAAATTTTAACATATGAAAAAAGTTATAAAGGTTTTAATATTATTGCATATGTGCAATAATAATAATAATAAAAATTATTGCACCTGTGCAATAATAATTTTTTAAAAAATTTGATTATTTTTAAAAATTTTTCCCATAACTAAAGATAACATAATTTTAAGAATTTTGGTGCAAAATTTTTATAAAAATATTAACGTATGAAAAAGTTATAGAGGTTTTAATATTTGTTTTCGTGTTTTCGCAATAAAAGTTGTTTTCACATGATCCTTACCCTATATATATATATATATATATATATATATATATATATATATATATATATATATATAGAGAGAGAGAGAGAGAGAGGGAGGGTAACATGCAAACCCATATGAGTTGGGAAAACTTTACAAACTCATTCTAGACTCTTGATCATGTCCATCTAATGGTTATCATTTTTCTCTATTTTTCATTAAATAAATATATAAAGTGCTTTATATTCTTTTTAAAGCAAAAGTGTATTATTGTCAAAGAGTATTCCAAACAGTCTCCCCCCACCACCCCACCTGCATGTCATCACATTCCCTTGTCAAATCCATCCTAGAAGCTATACCATTTCCCTACCATCTTCTCCATCTTCCAAATTTTTCATTGATTCAAAATCTAATCTACTTTCTTCCCCCTTGATCCATCACGTTTTCTTCATTCTCATTTCCCTGATTATGATCTAAGTTTTTTTTTCCGGCGACCTTTCGTTTCCTTTTTTTCATCATAATGCCAAATGGACTTACACCCAAATTTTCTTAGTTGTTTCCTCAAGTCTTTTGTTTATCTTTTGTTTGTAGATGACGTCCCTTCCCAAGTTCCCAACCATTTTTCAGCAAGGTCAGACGCGTTCTATCGTCCAACCTACGAGCCTGTAAGTAATTTTATCCTCGTCGCTTAATTTTTTCTTTTTAGGGTTTGTGTTCTTGAAATCGACCATTTAAACTATAAATTACTTCCTTTATTTTACATAATCATTCGTCCAATTCCTTATTTTTGGTTGAAACACTACATTTAACCTTGTTTTATTTTTTTGACGCAACCCCAACATGAAAACCAAGACTATCTATGTTTTCCCAGATTCATGGTTTACTCATGGTTTCAAAAGGTTAAAATGTTTCTATATAATTACATAAGTAACCCAGTATTATTTATTAATGTAACCCTTAGATTTCTTGTTAATAACAATTTTGTTTTTGTTTATGTAGACAATTCCACCGCACACCTTCTTCTGTGAATGCTCTTCTTGATGCATAATCAATCATCTCCAAAGGTAAGAGTGTCTATAAAATTACATACGTAACATCTATTTTTACATATATAACCAACTGGTCCTGTAACACAAATAATACATTTTTTTTCACAACCCATTCTCTCTTAGGGTAATAGTGTGTATAATTACACACGCAACCAACTAAGGTTTTTACATATGTACCCCATGTTTTGACACAAGTATTACCTTGTTTTTTTCTGTTTCTGTAGATAAAGCCATTCAAGAAGCATCTACTACTAAACCTTTTTTATTGTGAATTTAGCACCAATGGGATGAAGAAAATATTAGAATTGAAGATTCTGCGGAAAAAATATGCTGCAGTAATCCCACTGTCCGAAGTTAACATGTTTAAGTCGAAAATCTACTCCTCATTGCGATGTGTGACTGGATTGTTTGTTAGAAAGTTTCGTTAGGGGGGACAAAAAATATTTATTTTGGTGTCTTTTTTTGTTGATGTTATATTCAGAATTTTATGTCTTTCTCAGAACTTAAGACCTATGTTATATGTTTCGTATGTATCCTAAGACTATCATGTATCCTACTTTTTTTATATATATTATGTTTATGAATGATAACTTTCGCAGACACATATTTTTTCTCCCATAAATGTAAATAATACATATGTATCTAAACATCTGACACATATGTTACATAAAGTGTCAATACCTCCTTGCTACACATGTTACAATCTTATATAATAAAATCTTGATGCTAAATTAATACACACGTTATAGGATAGTCAAGTCACATGTTACTTAAGTTACGCACTAAATATGATACAATCTTACACATGTTACTTATGTAACTATTTACATAT
The DNA here is from genome assembly GCA_039602395.1 of Deinandra increscens subsp. villosa. Lineage (NCBI taxonomy): Eukaryota > Viridiplantae > Streptophyta > Magnoliopsida > Asterales > Asteraceae > Deinandra > Deinandra increscens. The sequence continues at coordinate 890 of JBCNJP010009967.1, read as the reverse complement.
GTAACAATAATTTTTCTTTCTTAAATTCTTTATTGAAAATCTGTTACATCTGTAACAAACAAAAAATTTCTTTTACACATGTTTCCAACACTACCTAGTGTTTACACGTGTAAAATTCTACACATCTTTAACACATTTTACTTAAAGTGTCAATATATCATTTTTTTACACACGTTACAATTTTTAATATTTTTTTTCTTTCCAAAACATCAATCATGTTAGATGTTCCTATTGTTAAAGCAGAACTATGGTACAACCTTACACACTTGGTCTATATTAGTCCACGTTAGTTTGCTTTATGAGGCAAGGAGAGTTTTTCCAACTCAATTTGGTTTGCAAGATAACCATCCCCTATATATATATATATATATATATATATATATAACAAATCCCCCTGTGGACGAACAATCATTTCGACACCCAATCCAGTCAAAGTAAGAAAAGACAAGGTGAGTGGAGGATCCTAACCAATGAACATCAGTGAAGGCCGTTTGATCCTGATTTGTGAAAGATTAAGAAGCTATGATCAATAGTGCTCTTCAAGTAGCGAAGTATATGTTTGAGGGCTGACCAATTATTTTTTGACAAGGCGTGCACATATTGACGGACTTTTTTCACAACAAAGGTGATGTCTGGTCATGATAGAGTAATATATTGAAGATCCCTAACAATCTGATGATACTTTACTGGTTCTTAATGTAAAGGGTATGCATATACTTGTTGGGATGTGCACATTGGAGACGCGACCATATTACGATCAGAGAATCCTGCATGTTTGGTTCGAGAAAATATATTCATTATGAAAGAAGAATGTTCTGATGTTATGGAACAATCTTGATATCGAGAAAATTGTCTAGGTTGCCTAGATCTTTTAAAACAAAGTCATTGTT